>JADBJO010000779.1:562093-565332 GCA_016801955.1 Conus betulinus | reverse complement strand
TACTTGGAAGTACTGCAGTACCAGAAAGAGGATTTCAACAATTGAAAAAACTAGCATGTGATTTTGATGTTCTGTGTATACAAGAAACTAGAAGTGCCACTCACGGACCATTACAATTGGATGATTTTATAATATTTCAAAAGCATGATGGACGAGGACTAGTTATGATACTAGTAAAATCAATTGAAAACCAAACTGTCCAGGATAGACTTGGAAAAATGGTGCAATAGCACACGTCAACTAATGGGTGTTAGGCTGGAAAACCTGATGATAATTAGAAAAGCCTTGTGCTCATCAGTGCATACATGCATCCGAGTACCCACACATCAAAAATGGATTGATCCTTTCTGGAGGAAATGGAACATAAATTTGGAGATTCTGTTATATACTATGTGGAGATCTTAATGCACACTCAAAATTGTAGGATCAGCATGGTACCAATCCTCAAGGAACTGCGCTGGAAGTGATGTTGGATGAAGTACTTCTTGGTGCACTGACATCATCATCATCCCCAACACATACTGGGAGGCAGGGTGACACTGACAGTGTCATTGACTTTGCACTCACTGGACCAAGATTCACGGCAGGTATTAGTGTGGAAGCACTTTTTCATCATGGACGTGACCATTTCCCAGCGGTATTCAGTTTACAGAAACTATCAAAAGTTACACAAACGAAACAAAAGGACCCATTTCAATATAAAAAACAATTAAGGGGATCTGATAGGAACGTTAAGGAGTAGAAGATGCAAAAGAAGCAATACTAAAACCAAACAAATTGTTCAACCCTTTGGTGTAATATAGACGCGGAAACAGCCTGGGAAGAGAAATGCAAGGCTGTAAAAAATCGGCAGAGAGAAGAAAGAAAGCCTTGCCCTGATCTATCCATTAAAACAGACATGAATCAGAAAACTGAAGAATTCGAAAGAGTAGCTGGAGAAACAAAACGAACCAAGTGGCAACAATTTTGTCTGTCCCTTAATTATGACATAAAACTGACTCAGTTCTGACACTTTTATAATCGCATGAAAGGAAAACACGAAACAAACGCAAGCCCAGATATCTTAGACGCTGATGGGATCACAAAACTCAAGACTAATGTGGAGAAATGGTCGACACACTACTTAAACGTTTCATAGAACAGAGTGATCAAAGAAATTTAGAGTAAAAGAAGAAATATTTGACCAAGTTAAACCAACACCTAGCTCAGACTGATGATGATGAAATTACAGCATCCGAATAGCTAGACAAGTACGATATGTAGTAATCAAACAACTCTCAGAATAGAGAGAGCCCAACTCTTCAGTCTCTACCAGGAGAGTTTTGAAAAAGGCCATGTCTCAGAAGACTGGACACACAGCTACCTGAAAGCTTTATTAAAACCAGGAAATGATGATCATCAGCTAAATGGCTACCGCATACTCACTAAGAAAAATATGGCAGGAAAGCTCATGGAACGAATCATAACAAGAAAAAGCGCTGGAGACCTTGAAAGCCTACAAATCATCCCATCAAATCAAGGAGGCTATAGAACAAGTACATGGGAAAATGCTGCCACTTTTGCCTATGAAGTATACGAAGGATTCCAAAGAAAGGAAGAAACAATGGCTGTTGCAATAGGCTGGAAGACACATACTTCTCACTTCTCAAGGAACTACTCCTTGACTAGACACATACTTCTCGCTTCTCAAGGAACTACTCCTTGAATTCCCCCCCCCCCCCCCCCCCCCCCCCCCCCCCCCCCCCCCCCCCCCCCCCCCCACCCCCCCCCCCCCCCCCCCCCCAAATACTACTTGACTAGCCAGCAAGACACTTACCTGTTGGATAGCAGCAGCACTTCAGGAGCAAATCGTTATCATCTGATTTGGAGATTGGACGTCTGAGTCGTCGCATCAACTTTCCATAGGATTACCTCAAGGTTCCCCCCCCCCCCCCCCCCTTTGTTTTATGCAATATTTACACTAAGGGCCTTGCAGACCTCAACAGAAAGAAACGGAATTGCTGGAGTGTTGACATTAAGCAGATTTCGGTCTTATCAACAAAACATCAAAGAATGCTCAAGAGAGAACGAAAGCAGTTCAGCAACAGTTGAACATCATTGCTCAGTGGTGTCAAGAAACTGGATCGTCCATCAGTCGTACAAAAGCCCAGACGTCAGTCCGCACTCTCAATAACAAGACATCAGGACAATCACCCTCATCATTTTCTTCAATGGAATACCAATTGAATCAACTGACAACCTACGCTATTTGCGTGTAGGCTTTGACAGCTTTAGAAAGCATGTGGAGAATATTGTTCTTGAATGCAAAAAAGACCTATCTGCCATGAAATCAATGACAGCTAAAGGCACTGAACAGCGCCATCTGCACGGGCTGTATCACGCACTTGTACTCAGTGTGATAGATTATGGATTAGGGCGAACAACACTGTCGAACAACAACCTTATCAAATTAGAAAGAATTCAAAACGAAGCAATGAGATTGATCCTGGGAACCTTGAAGGACACGCCAGTAGAAACTATGCGATATTTCAGAACACTTGAAAATCCCCCAAATCCACTTCATGCGGTGGTCAAGGAAGCAAGACACTCAGCTGGAACGTGGAAAATCATGGATGGGACAGGCAGAAGACAGTATACAGTTTGTTTGCCAGTTAGCAGAACTCAGATAAATGAAGGTATGGGAAAAGTATCCAGACCACTTGAAACACCTCTACCAAATTGCCATCGCTCCAGAAGACATTGTCGGGAATGGCCAGAAGGCAAAACCAACACAGAAATGTGGATGCGGGTAGGAGACCTTTGCACAAAAAATGATATTGTAATATACACTGACGGTACTGTCACCAAAGGTAAGTCAGACTGGGTATACACAGTGAAGCAAAATGGTCAAACTATCCAGAAAGACAATGGCGCACACACAATTTAACAACTTTAAGTCTGACAATGGAGGTAGAAGCAGTGACACAAGCACTCCACTGGCTTTCATCCACAAGTCAGTTTCAAACTCAGCAAGCCATGATACTGACTGAACCTACTTCAGAAAGTGAACAGTGGAATGGGAAGCCCTGCTTGGAGTGAACTGATGCACAGCCTTCCACTGGAGAGACTAATATGGATGTACTGCCCTGGACATGCTGGAATTAAAGGAAACGAGAGAGCGGACACTCTGGCTGGCAAGGCAACGATAAGACCTGGATTACAGCTTGGCCTATCTGGTGTGTGATAAGAAATCTGAAGAA
>JADBJO010000779.1:529593-557093 GCA_016801955.1 Conus betulinus | reverse complement strand
ACAGCCATCCTCATAGTTTACAGCACTATAATGATTACCTGAAGCACTTTCGTTACTATTAGATTCTTCCTGAATCAGACCATTGACAAACCTATCTTCTCTTTCTAACAATTCTTTAAAATGTACACACCAGTCGTTAGTGCTAACATCATTCAGAGGCTGCTTTCTTGTCTTAGAGATTTTACGTACCTATTTCCAGCATTCCTGTTGGCTATTTACAGATTGTAATAAGCCATTTAACAAAGCGTCATTGAACTGCTTCTCTTTTCTCTTTAACAAATTTTTATATTCGCGTCCTGCTACACACAAAGATGTGAGATGAGGTGGAGACAAAGTACGCTTAAAAATTTTCAACAGATTACGCACAGTTCTTTTGGCAACAAGACATTCATCATTATACCAGTCATCATCTTTCACACCCTTACCAATGCCTACCTGTTTTTTCATAGAGTCTGCTGCATTTTTCGTACAATGATTAAAAACTTCAAGTGCCTCGTTAATATTTTCATCTATCAAATCAACTGCCATTTCAAACTGAATTTGAATGTCATTTGAGCAGATATTGTCTCTGAACATACTGCAGTGAGCTTCGTCCCATATAAACTTTTCAGAAATCTGAACATAATTATTATCTTTCATACAGATTGTGTTGTTCTTAGGGAAATGAATATGTACACACCAGTCGTCAGTGCTAATATAATTCAGAGGCTACCTTCTTGTCTTAGAGATTTTTACGCACCTATTTCCAAAGGTAATGATCAGATTTAAATTCTGTCAGACACATTCATTCTGCTGCAACCAGAAATTATTGAAAACAGATCATACGACAGTAAAAAAAAAAAAAAAAAATCATCTACACTGTTACCATTATCAGATATGTACGTGTGGTGACCTTTGAAGGTCACCCTGACATATACCATTCAAAATACACCGTGCTTATGTTCAGTAACATTTTGCCATAATTATTAAGCACATGGTCAAAGGACCACTTAAATGTTGATCTTCAGAATCACTCACATTGGTTACAAGATCACAGGAAATATTTGAGGTTCTACTATTTAAGTCTCCATTAATTACTATATAGGCATCATGTTCTTCATTATACAGCAAACAATCACATAAGAAATCTTTCAATAAAGAGACACCATTTTAACAGTCAAAGTGTACATAATAGGGTGAGTTTTCAGTGGTACATAAACACAAACATATACAATGTATCTCTCCATTCCGAAAAGACATTTATCCAAAAGAAAAGCGTAGAAAAGAGGAGACTCCACACCAATAGGTCTAATGTAAGAACACAGATCATTCCTTATCAGACATACAATTCCACCCGAGCGTCTTCCGTGTACTGATAGTTTAACAGCCAGTCTACAAAAACACCGTCTATCCTTTTAAAATAGACATCTGAAAATGTTCTACAAACGTTTCAACTAAACAGACACAAATCAAAGAAACAGATATACGAAGCGAAATCATGGTCATATATTTTTGAAAGTAATCCATTAATGTTTCAATGAAGGAAAGAAAAGGTCTTAAATAAATGTTAGCGAACCGCCCAGAGAAACGTGGACAAACGAGTCACAAGACAAAACACAACGCGTTTCGACCCTTTAGGTCTTCTTCAGGTAAGACACAAACGAATAGAACAATGAAAATTCATTTAGCGTGGATCGCTTCAGAGTTCAGCGCAAGGAAGAAGGCGTTCTCATTCAACGCCTTCTTCCTAGCGCTGAACTCTGAAGCGATCAAAGCTAAGTGAATTTTCGTCGTTCTATTCGTTTGTGTCTTACCTGAAGAAGACCTAAGAGGTCGAAACGCGTTGTGTTTTTGTCTTGTGACTCGTTTGTCCACGTTTCTCTGGGCGGTTCCCTAACATTTATTTAAGATTTGTTTAGATTTCCGCCTGCAGTTGTGTCACTTTGCAACTGGAAAGAAAAGGGTTTGATTTATTACACTCACTGGAATCATCTCACTCATCGATCAACACTGTCAAGGTCGAACTATACACATTTTCATTTAACACACTGACGACTGCACCACTGTTAACACTTTGGGGCGACACAAAAGCATCGTCACAGATTACGGGTGCACAGTTTTCACGTGGCGTGGCCAGCTCACCGACACTGTCACGCTGTGACAAGGTAACCGGCGTCGCCTCAGTAGATGTTCCCTCCACATCTCCGGACAATGCAAGGGGATAAATAAGGGACCGGCCGAAACCCAATTTCATTTGCACAAGACGATTATCAGTGTCCAGAGTGTAACGGATACCATCCACAAGGAACTGATCATGGATCATGGTGACTCGTTTCTCGTCACTTTGCGCCTTTTTAAGAGGGGTTGCCAAGTTTCTTCTAATTTCTCTCACTCTTGCAGAGAAGTCCTCACCCACAAAGATCTTTGTTCCCTTTAGTATCCCTTTTCCTCTCATGATATCCATTTTCTGTTTGTAAAAAACGCATCTGGCGATGATCGGGGAATCAGGTTTAGAATTCACGCGATGGACCCTATCGAACTCCACATCACAAGCCAGTTCCAATTTGTCAACTGAGAAGGTCCCTAAGAAGGTCTTCACACAGAGCACTTGTCTCATTCTCCTTCCTACCGATGCCATAGAAGAGAACGTTGATTCTTCTAGATCTCCCCTCCAGGTCGTCCGCCTTCTTCTCAGTGTTGTCCATTCTCGAGGTCAGGTCGTTGTTCTTCCTCTGCAGCTCGTTGTTCTGCTGTCGAAGGTTGTCCACCTCCCCCGTCTCAGCCCTCTCAGCTCCTCCTGCATGGCAGCATACCCCTCACACAGGACACGTATGTCCTGCTTGGCTTCGTAGAATTTCCTGTCCATCAACTGGAACATGGTCATGAGGTCGGACAGGGATGGCTCTTTCACTGGCTGGTTAGAGGCGCCTCCATGAGGGTTGACAGGTACTCCAGGCTGACTCTGCCACCGCTCGCCCCTGTGCTGGAGAATCGCGTCTGCCTGGTGTTGTCACGGCCTTGCGATGGGTTGGGACCAGGATTACTTTCAATATCGCCACAACGGAGGAGAAGACTCCTCCCCCAGAACAAAGACGACAGGAGCAAGCCTGCCACAGCACCGTTCACACTCTCCTTTTCAACTTCAGTATGAAGACTCGAAGTAAAAGTTTCTGCTTCGCCTGTTTCAACATGAAGGCCAGGACAACTGGCAGAAAAGAGCCACAAGAGGCCCTGAAGTCTAACGGTCCAGATGGCATGCCATTATTCACACTTGCTGACCAAGTCTGGGTGGAATTCTTCACTAGATTCACTGTCAACAATGAAATAAACGGAGAGGAGAGCTACATAGTGCGGCTTGACCCGCGAAACTCCCGTTCACCCCCCTCCCCCCCGCAAAGTGTTTTGAGTACACGAGAGAAAAAAAAGCGATCTATAAATGCCTTTATGTTCATCATCATCATTACTCTATCATTATCATCATCATCATCATCATCATCATCATCAACATCATCATCATTATTGTCATCATTGTTGTCGTTATTATTATTATTATTATTATTATTATCATCATCATCATTGTTATAATTATTATAATTATTTTATTGTTATTATTATCATTATTCGTCGCCATCCTTCAGTCTTCGGGTGTAGCATCTGTATGTTGGGTTTGTCTGCACTTTCGCGATTGGTTGTACAGTCCAACTTGCGAGTGGCAATCTCTGCCATTTGCTGCACGTGAACAACGATGTCTGTCCGGCTGTCGTTGCCTTTCCTTCCTCTTGGCTCTCTTTGGAGTGAGGGTTGTGTTCCTCGCCTCCTCTCTGCTTTCTGTGCGCCCCGTCTGACAGCAAGGCGCCAGGCTGGGCGGTCTTCTGCTCAGCTTTCCCATGTACTGACGTTGATGCTGCACAGTTTCATGTCCTCCTTGCAGACACCTTTGTAGCGCAGGCGCGCGAGCCGTCTGCCAGTTCACCATGCAAGAGATCTGTGGGGATACGGCCGGGTTCCATTCTCCTGACATGGACAAGTCAGCGAAGGTGCCTCTCGCTGAGAATGGCGAGCATGCTATTCATGTTGTCACGTTCCAGGACCTCTGTGTTGGGTACTGTGTATTGCCACTCGATGTGCACAATGCGTTGCAGGCTCCTCAGGTGGAAGCTGTTGAGTTTCCTCTGTTAGCTCGTGCAGGTGGTCCATGCCTTGCTGCTGTAGAGGAGTGTGCTGAGCACTCAGGCCTCGTAGACGTGCAGCGTGGTCTTCACAGTGAGGCTGGGCATATTCCAAACTCTCTGCTTCAGTCTAGCCATAACTGCTGCTGCTTGGCAATCCTGTTCGTTATTATCATTATTATTGCAGTTGTTGTTGTTGTTGTTGTTGTTGTTGTTGTTACTACTGCTGCTGCTGCTACTGTTACTACTAATGCTGCTGCTACTACTACCACTGCTACTACTACTAGCAGCAGTAGGAGGAGGAGGAGGAGGAGGAGGAGGAGGAGGAGGAGGTGGAGGAGGAGGAGTGATGGCAGTAGTGGTGGTAGTAGGATAATGTGTGTGTGTGTGTGTGTGTGTGTGTGTGTGTGTGTGTGTGTGTGTGTGTGTGTGTTTTCTGTCCCAAACTCTGCGCCACCTCAGAGGCAGTGCACCCACGCCGCTCATTCCGACACCCCGTCCACAGCCACAGCCCGGTCGGCCCCGTCGCAGCTCTGGCACCCGCGATCCACAGGAAGCAGTCAATGTCAATGTCAAGTCGTCAAGAGGCAACCCACCGGAGGAGACACTGCACTGCTGCCCGAGTCACTTCGGTGGTGTTCAGTGGTGCCTGTTCTGATCTAACATACGCAGGACACCACCTACTGACGACAATAATTGCTTAGTCGCGGAGCCGGCGTGAGTGAACTCTCTCCCTCCGGAGGGCGCCACCACGTCCGTCCAACGACAGCCCCCATGGACTCGCCGATACCGGTGACCCAGCCGGAACCAAACCAAGGCCACAGACGTGAAGAGGACATCGAAATTGAGGTCACCATGAGAGCAGGGTATGAAGGGCCACAGAATTTGAGACCTTTTTTTATACTGATCGATGACAGTGAGGATGATTAAGATGATGCTACGGATTTCTATTGGTCTGAGACTACATGACAGGGCTGTACTCTACGCTTCCTTTCTTAATATATCCCGGCGTCAACCAGGCCCGTGAGATGCAGGCACCTACAGTGTGGTCAAGAAATTTGAGCATCACTCTCAGAAAACGCATCCATTAAGTGGATGAAAAACTCGACTGTGTGGTCCCAGTCTTCCCAACTGAGTCCGCAGCAACTCAGCTCTGGGTAGAAGCCCGGTCGGGGCAGAAAAACTCACATGACTTCTAATGGGATTCGAACCCACGACCTCCCAGCCGGGAGTCCGCGACGCTAACCACTTCGCCACGGTGGCTGGGAATAATGTTTGTGTTAGTAGCAGTAGCAGCAGCTGTAGTAGTAGTAGTGGTAATAGTAGTAGTAGTAGTGGAAGTAGTATTAGTAGCAGCAATAGTAGCAATGTGGTAGCAAATGGCATTCGTATTCATTTATGTATTTATTAAATCATTCATTTCCTTTCTCCATTTGAATTTTCGGTGAACATTTTGTCCATAAGGTACACACTGCTCGTACTGTACTGTCACTTAGCACAAGGAGGGACACGAACGTGAACTAAGAATCCACACGGAAAAGTACATCTAATGTCAAGATGCACAGGGTAGATTCTTACATAGTATTGAGAAGTGACAGCACTGCGCCAAATCGAGCTTCTGTCAAACCAATCCAGAGTGTTGAACAGCCTGTGCTGTATTTCGTGACTTCCATGAAAGCATCGAATTCCTGGGCAGTCTCCAGACTGACCAAAGAAGCTCCAAGCTTTCGGCACTCCTCCACAGCTTTCACCCTCAGGATGGAATAGTTTCCTTCATCGTGGTAGACATAGCATCTTCCTCCAGCATCTATCTGACAAAAGGAACGTAGAAATGGAACTGAACATTACATGGGTGCATGGGTTGTGTGTGCGGATGTATGTGTGTGAATGGAACGCTCGGGCAGTTAGAGGTTACCGGACCACCGCTCCCCCCCCCCCCCCCCCCCCCCCCCTCCACCCACCTCACTCCCGGTTTATGCTCGCCCTGCATTACTATTTTCAGTAAAAAAAAAAAAATGGATGTTGAGAGATTTGCCTGTTATTACGTTCAGCTAAAAGAAGGCCCGTATGAATTTTTATGTAAATAAATACTTTGTTTCTTAATACTACTCACTTTCACACCACTCTATAAGTGTAGACTAGTGTTTAATGCTTGCTTGACGTAAGGTAAGTCTCTTAAAGAAAGCCAAAGGCTATAGAAGTGATAGCAGGCTAGCTGGGCAAGGCACCAATCAGTATTGCTGTCTTTCCATCTCAGCATGGGCAACATCATTGTCGGTTTCTTTTTCAGCCAACACAACTGGCCACTCCATTAATTTGTAGCCTGTCCATCTGTTGCTGTAGAAGGACACTGGCAGCCATTTGGTGCTTTTAGCCGTTGTGTTTCCTGTCACGATCTCGTTCAGAAATTTGTTCGTCTGATACTCAAAGTGAAGTGATTTTTTTTAGATGTGGAGTTACTTTCTGCCACAACACTTTGAAACTTGATCATTTTGCTTGACGGCTGACACAGTCTTTACACATAATGTCACTGATAATGCTCTTTGCAGCTCTCTTTATTGCGCAGACACTTGCAGTACTCTCACAATTATTTTAGTCCGTTGATGCTCTTAAACGTTTCTTTAGTTCTTAGTTAAGAAAAATATCCAATATGCTGTCAATCTTGGTGTGAGTTGGTTTTCTGTTAGAGTTTCTGCCAATGCTAGACATAGTTATTTCGACATTTTACTATGTGGATTCCTTTACTGAAATTTCCACACTCCGTGAACCATAGTTTTGTTGTGACTTTACCAGAGCTGCCCGTGAATTCCTTGATAAAATCCATTTCAAAAATTGCATTTTCCGTGTATTCTCTTTCATTCCATCGGTTTGTGGATCATATGTGACAGGGTGCGCTTGAAGCTGATTTCGAGTCGGTAGAGGAGAGTCAACTCCCCCACCCCATCCCTTTCCTCCCCACCACCTTTCCCCCTGCTCCCCCATCCCTCCACCTCTACCGTTTTCACCCGCCCACTCCGGGAAAAAAAAATGAACAAAACCACAAAACACACAACATGTGCAGCAAGTGGCCTCACATTTTGAGTTCTAATGGACCATTGTGCACTGCATGCATATGTGTGTCATGGACCTCGTCTACACCACATATCACGATATGTATCATGGACCTCGTTTACGTTACATATCACTCTATGTATCATGGACCTCGTTTACGTTACATATCACTCTGTGTATCATGGACCTCGTTTACGTTACATATCACTCTGTGTATCATGGACCTCGTTTACATTGCATATCACTCTGTGTCTTATGGACCTCGTTTACTTTACATATCACTCTATGTCTTATGGACCTCGTTTACTTTACATATCACTCTATGTCTTATGGACCTCGTTTATATTACATATCACTCTGTATCATGGACCTCGTTTACATTTCATATCACTCTATGTATCATGGACCTCGTTTACACTGCATATCACTCTGTGTCTTATGGACCTCGTTTACATCACATATCACTCTGTGTATCATGGACCTCGTTTACATTACATATATCTCTGTGTATCATGGATCTCGTTTACATTACATATCACTGTATGTATCATGGACCTCGTTTACATTACATATCACTCTGTGTATCATGGACCTCGTTTACATCACATATCGCTCTTTGCATCATGGACCTCGTCTAAGTTACATATCACTCTGAGAGAGACTGAGAGAGAGAGAGAATGTGTGCGTGCGTGCGTGTGTGTGTGTGTGTGTGTGTGTGTGTGTGTGTGTGTGTGTGTGTGTGTGTGTGTGTGTGTGAGAGAGAGAGAGAGAGAGAGAGAGAGAGAGAGAGACAGACAGACAGACAGACAGACTGACAGGCGGACAGGCAGACAGGCAGACAGACAGAGAGACAGACAGATAATCAGAGAGAGAAATAGATAGACGGATAGATGGACAGATAGACAGATAGATACATGGATGGATGAATAGATGGAAAGATGGATGAAAAGATGAAGAGATGATCTGGCGGGCGTAAACAGTCATGAAAAAACATCTTTTCTAGCGGAATATCGACCCATGGGAGAGTCGCATGTTAGTTGTGAATAGAATGTACATTAAACTGGCTATTTTATACAGAGGTTGACATTCCTCCTGAAAGACAAGAGAAGAGAGGAAAGAAGGTGTAACAAGGGATGGGAAATGGTAGAGAACTTGTGTACATGTGGAGGTAGGGGGAAGGGGATAAGAGGTGGGGACGGAAGCGAACGACGAGTAGGGCTGGGAGAAAGAAGGCGAAGGGGGTGGGGGGTATGGGGGGGGGGGTGGGGGTGGGGGGGCGATACACGCTAGACCGCTGACTTTCTCAGTACAAGGTAAGTGCAGTAGCTTTTAAGAGTTCGTTGTAGATCCTGAGGTAGGTGTTCAGCTTGCAGACGACAGTATACACCAAGCGGTACAGAAACGAAGAGGATCCTTTAATCTACAGACGTAGACGAATTGGAACAGAAAACAATCAATTGACCTTCAGGTTCAATAAATCGTAAATAAACTCAATCGTACATGCAGCAGCCAATCTTCTGATAGTGACAGCTTTTCATCGACTAGACTCAAACTCAGCGAAGACTCGAACACTTCTGTGCTCGACAATGACTCGTACTCTTCAACAAATCTCATTTCTCTCTTTCTCCCAGTCGCACAGATGTCATCCTTTTATGTTATCAAAAGAATATTCTCGAGCATATTCGATCATTCTTTTCTAGAATATCCTGCATATCGGTAAGCTCAGCCAATGAAATCTTGACAAGCTTCTGCGAACGTGCTTCGATCAGCTTCTACAACATTCCCGAACCTTCGGAAATGCACTAGCAACTTACGGAGACTCGGTGAACAATCTAACATAATTTCGAATATTGGAATCACATTATCAATCGATCCCAAAACAAAACCGAACAATTAGGCATACGGTTGCTTTCCAAATGTTTTAAATGAATCAATAATAGCACTGCACTGACCGAAATACAGAGATCAAAAAAGCGATAAGCAAAAGAGGCTTGCAACTTGTCATTATTGCTATGACGTCTTTCGCAAAAGTTCCTCTTCTCTTGTTTCCCTTTTAAATTGTAATAGAGGGTGTGGGTGGGAAACGGATTTACAGGACAAAATGGTGGAGGCGAAAGGGGGGGTGGGGTGGGGGTGGGGGTCTGTAGGAAGACAGCAAAGGGAATCGGAATGGAAGGTGGGGGGGGGGGGGGGGGGGGGGGGGGGGGAAAAAGCGATGAGAAGAAGGGAAAGAAAGTGTACAAAAAGGAAGGAACAAGGGTAATGGTCCACTAATCTGTAAGATGGGAATAAAGGAAAGCAAGAGTGTGGAGAAGGGGAAAGGGTAGAAGGAGAAACGTGGTCATGGATGGGGAAAGACAGATGGGAGAACAGAGTGGGGAGGGAGAGGAAGAAGGCGGTCGGGTGTGGTAGTGGAAGTGTCTTCCCATCCCACAGGATGGGGTGTATGTATGCTCTCTCTCTCTCTCTCTCTCTCTCTCTCTCTCTCTCTCTCTCTCTCTCTCTGGGAATAGAGAAGGGCGTTTGGGAAAGGGATGTGAGCAAATCGGACAAATGGAAACTGCATCACTTTGATCTTACAGGGCATGTTGAAATACAGACCAAAACAACATGAATACTTACAAAAGGAAAGTTGGAAACCTTTTCCATTTCAAAATGCATGCTTTCACATATTTCTTTCCAAAAAATGAGTGGGGGGGCTTAATTGTAACCACACACACACACACACACACACACACACACACACACACACACACACACACACACACACACACATGCGTGCGAGCGCGCGCGTACGCAGGCACATACACACATGCACAGAGAGAGAGAGAGAGAGAGAGAGAGAGAGAGAGAGAGAGAGAGAGAGAGAGACAGACAGACAGACAGACAGAGATAAAAAATTATTTTCTATTGAGGCACCTATGGTTTGGGATGTTGGGAGACAGAGACAGAGAGGGGAAAGTATATGCCTTTGAAGCACCTATAGTTTGAGATATTGCCATTTTTCTTTGTTTCATTTTTTTAAACATCAAATTAAAGTCCAATATTTTACGAATTCCTCGGCGCATACGTGAGTACAAGTAGAGATGTACACAATGCATGAGATTTCATACTATCTAGTACATTGAAAATATAGAACATGGAAAGTGGAAAGAAACTGTCATCAGGGATATTCATTTCAGCTCTAATCAAACAGAGTATAATAATTCATGAATCGTCTGACAGAGGTGTAATAGCAGTACACACTGGAGTTAAGAACATCGTGTTCCCTATCCCATTCTCCACCCTCACCCCAACCGTATCTCCCGTCCAAAATATTCATCATCATATAAGTGGAGTAGAAGCCAGATTCTTCAGGAGAAGTGAAAGAATACATGTTTGCTATTCTTTAGTACTGTGCATCCTTTTAGATTAATTTGTCGAAAATAGAGTACACTCGAATCAGTGATGGTTGTCCACAATTGCAGCAAGAATGGCGTGATACACAGGTGAACTGAAATTGATATGAAATTTTAAATTTTGCTTATATGGATTTAGGGGTATTTAAGCTAGGACACTGACACTTCATGTGTTATCAAAATGTAAATATAAGCTCAACAGAAAACATGAATAAAAGAAAGGGAAAGAAACAAACGCTTGAATTGTGGATTGTGGATGATGAATGATATTTCTCGTCTTTTCGACGTGTACCAGGACATACGTTTATTTGTGAGATTGAAACAGACTGCAGTATTACCGCGTTTCTTTGTGAGATTGAAACAGACTGCAGTGTTACTGAGAACAATGGAAGATACTAGTAAAACAAAACAAACAAACAAAAAGATAGTGCAAAATAATTATTCCTTCATACACAGCACAAGTCAAACCAGTGAATTTCCACACAAATACGTCATCCTCAAACATCACAAAATAAGAGGTATGAACAGGCCCAACACAATACTCCACAGAAATGTCTATGTCTTTTATTCATGTGTCTGATGTCGACATAATTATTTGTAAAGGATTCACTTTGTTTATTCTTTTGTGTGTATATACATTTGTACTTTGGCCTAAAATCTTTGACCTTGATAAGAAAAAAAATACATAATTGATACAATGGATAATTACCCCTTCAGGACAATTCGTAGAATTAAGAGCATTATCCAAAGCCAACTTTATATGAATAAACACATTCGACAATTACAGAGAATGTGCTATCAAAAATTAATCTTCTAAACGAAAATACTCTACCAAAATGAATACTTTAGACAAAAATACACCTCAAAAAATGAATACTTTAAACGAAAATATTCTGCGTATAGTACTTAGCAAACAATGTATTGCACCACTACCTTCTATCACCACAGCCTTCTCTCTACTTCATTACGTAACCATCTAACACTACCTTCTAACACAGACTGCTTCCCTTTTTCATTCATTGCTACTTATGAAATAGCAGTTCAGCATTAGAAGATAAGCTAACCTTTGCCATAAAGACAAATTCACCCTGTTCTGATCAAAGTTTGAGTGCATTTCAATAGGCGAAAAGTCGATTTAAAGACGGTGTTCTGAATTTCCGTTTCTGCCTCTATTTTGTGTGCCTGGCTAAGCAATTTTCCAGTTCGGCCAACATTCTAGGTTTTGACGATAATCTAGCGTTAGATTCACCTGTTGGTAAGATTATCATATGTGGAACTTTGTTTTCACTTTACCTTCCCTGGTCCACACCTGTCGGAGCTGTAGGGACAAGGGGCCTCATCTTCATGCTCTGTGCACTGAGATTTCAGATCACAGGGAAAGTGTTCAAAACAGCTCAGGCCACACTGACACTGAACAGTTCCAGGTACCCAGTCCTGGCACCACATGAGGTTTTAAGTGTTCTGCGTGGAAAGAAAAGCGAAGTCTAAATCGAATACAATCACAAACATACATGCACCAGAAAAGTAGAAAGACATGTGTGTCTCTTTGCTTGTTCCATACCAAAGTCATCAGGAAACATAAACAAAGTAGACGCGTGCCATCGGTTCTTTACAGGAAAACTCTGTCTGCAGCCACAATTACCAAGAAATGCGAGCATGTGAGTCACCAACTGCCAGGTGAGAATGTTCAGGAAGATGATGTGATCAGGTGGTCTGGTCAGAGTGACACAACTGTGTATTAAGGGTGAACATGAGGTGGATCCACCCATTCCTGGTGTCTGTATATACCCTGCCCAACAACCATTCTGCGATCATGACTGAACTAGCCATGTGATGTAATGCAGCAGTTCATCCATTTTTTTTTTTGTAATCTCCACGTCATATCGCATTTAGGGATCCCCTTTACTAACGAATGTACAGGGCATGCTTCAGAATAGTTTACAACGTGGATTAAGAAGTCGCCAATTATTACTACCACTTATTGAAAGCGTAAGGGATCTAATGTAAGTGTTTACAAATCAAACATCTAAGTCCTTTTGAATGATGAACAAACTTCTGTCTGGTATTGTACAACGACATTGGGTGAATTTGTAGCATATAAGTAGCATTTTCGTCTTGGAAATCATATAGGACACAAGAGCAAGAGAGAGAGAGAGAGAGAGAGAGAGAGAGAGAGAGAGAGACAGACAGACAGACAGACAGACAGACAGACAGACAGACAAACAGACAGACAGACACAGACAGAGACAGAGTTCTTCTTCCAGTTAGAACACATTTTGCTGAAGCTAATTGTGTGAGGCAATGCTGAGAGAGAGAGAGAGAGAGAGAGAGAGAGAGAGAGAGAGAGAGAGAGAGAGAGAGAGAGAGAGAGAGAGAGAGAGAGAGAGAGAGAGAGAGAGAGATCGTCCTCCAAGTGGAACACATTTTCCTGAAAGTAATTGTGCCAGGTAATGTTGACAGTCAGTGTGATTTGTTGCAATATGTGCATTTTAAGTAAGTGATTATAAAAAAAAAAAAAAGTATTTACCAGCAGAAGAGGAAAGTGATTATTAAAAAAAAGTATTTACCAGCAGAAGAGGAAAGCTTAACACGTTGCAGATCCAGATGCTGTCTTTCAGACCGGTCGACAGCAGCAAACGATAAAGAAAAACGCACAGTTTCCCAGTAAACATCTTCAGGATATCCATACACCTGACACACTTTGACCATGACGGTATCTGTAATGCTATACCGGACGGGGAAACGTCGAAAATAAGGGGCGCTGCATAATATTGAAACCCCATTTTCTTTGATGACACTGAAATACTCAGAATATTCGAACTTGATATGTATGCACTCGTTAATTTGAAAACGCACGACTTGGGAAGTTTGTACACGGAGTACGAGTTGACACACAGATATGCCGGCACTATACGGAGCTTGGACAAATAGATGACCAGTTGCACCTTCAATGGAGAGTTCTTTTACTTTTGGGTTTTCAAACATTCAGACAAACCAGAAATTCTCATTGTCGCGTTTTCGGTTTTAGGACGAGTACTAGATCCATCTGAAGTGTTCTGCCATGTGACTTCAATGTTTTTATGCACATAATATGAGAGTATGTTGCCTTTTGTCGCCTTGAGCCCTTCTGTCCCGTAGCTGCTGCCATTCATCGCCCATCCAACTTGGTTGGTTTCAGTGTGAATATTGCTGCCTGCCTTGAGGTTTGCACAAGCAATTTTCCCCGTCTGTCTGTCTGTCTATCTGTTTATCTGTCTGTCTACCTGCCTACCTGCCTCTCTCTCTCTCTCTCTCTCTCTCTCTCTCTCTCTCTCTCTCTCTCTCTCTCTCTCTCTTTCCGTGCATTAATGTATGCGTGGTCTGGGTATGCGACGGTGCGTGCGTACATTTATATCTATCTATTAAATAAACGGATTCATGGATAAATAGTTGCAGATAGATATATACAAACATAGATAGATCTACGTCTATAGAGCAGCTGAGTTATAGCCGTAGTGATGGTGGAGGTAGCAGCTGCAGCAGCGTTAGTAGTAGTGGTAGATATTGTTACAGTATTGAAATACTTATCGAAACCTTGCATGTATCCGTCGTAACTACATCGATGTTTAAGGGCACCGTTTGTGAAAACAACGGGTCCATGTCATTGCGTCGACAGCTCATCGCGTCGACAGCTCATTGCGTCGACGGCTCATCGCGTCGACAGCTCATTGCGTCGACAGCTCATCGCGTCGACGATCCTAAAATGTGTATGAGCTGTCGACGCAATGAGCTGCTGTCGACGCGATGAGCTGTGTCGACGCAATGAGCTGTCGACGCGATGAGCTGTCGACGCAATGACATGGACCAGATCCTCTACACAACATCCTGTATCTATACTTAGACTACATCCTCTAAACTACATCCTGTATCTATAGCCAGACTGCATCCTCTAAACTACATCCTGTATCTACACCCTGACTATATCCTCTAAAGTACATCCTGTATATCCAGACTACATCCTCTACACAGTATCCAGTATCTATACCCAGACTACATCCCTCTACACATCCTGTCGACGCAACGAGCTGTCGACGCAACGAGCTGTCGACGCAATGAGCTGTCGACTTTACGGGTACCTCCCAAAACAAGACATCTGACTTGTCTTGTCTCTGACGTTTTAAATCTTATTTTTCTGTTCTCCTTAACGCCGTCTACTCTTTATAATGGTTGTACATCTTACAACATGCAAGCTTTTCTGTTACAGAAAATCACAATGCCACTCTTCTAATTTTCGGCCACGTGGCTTTTTTCAAGAGAAAAAAATGCAACTACGTGATGTCCATCTTTGGCAACTGGTCAGAGCAAAGAATTGACGTCATAAATATATTACGCAAGCTTGACATCATAATATGTGAGGTCATGAACAAGGGAAAGAGGGGAAGGGGGGGGGGGGGGGGGGGGGGGGGGTGTGTGTGTGTGTGTGTGTGTGTGTTGTGTGTGTGGTGTATACTATACTGTAACCAATGTACTTCAAAAACATAACAATACGCTCCGTAAATCGCAATGAAAATGAACCCATAGAATAATGTGACCATAGTCCTGTCTGTGACTGTGTATGGCATACAAAAAACTGTCATCAACCAGCCGCCGTGGCGAAGTGGTTAGCGTCGCGGACTCCCGGCTGGGAGGTCGTGGGGTCGAATCCCATCAGAGTCATGTGGGTTTTTCTGCCCCGACCGGCTCCTACCCAGAGTTGAGTTTGCTGCGGACTCAGTTGGGAAGACTTGGACCACACAGTCGAGTTTCATCCACTTAATGGATGCGTTTCTGAGAGTGTTGCTCCAATTTCCTGACCAACACTGCAGGTGTCTGTATCTCTCGGGCCTGGTTGACGCCGGGATATATTATGAAAGGAAGCGTAGAGTACAGCCCTGTCATGTAGTCTCAGACCGAAATGGAAATCCGTAGCATCATCTTAATCATCCTCATTCTCATCGATCAGCATTAAAAAAAAAAAAGTCTCAAATTCTGTGGCCCTTCATACCCTGCTCTCATGGTGACCTCAATTTCGATGTCCTCTCCACGTCTGTGGCCTTGGTTGGTTCCGGCGGGGTCACCGGTATCGGTGAGTCCATGGGGGCTGTCTTTGGACGGACGTGGTGGCGCCCTCCGGGGAGGGGAGCCCACTCACGCCGGCTCCGCGACTAAGCAATTATTGTCGTCAGTAGGGGGCTTAGTAGGTGGTGTCCTGCGTATGTTAGACCAGAACAGGCGTCACTGAACACCACCGAAGTGACTCGGCGGCAGTGCAGTGTCTCCTCCAGTGGGTTGCCTCTTGACGACTTGACATTGACTGCTCCCTGTGGATTGCTGGTGCCGGGGCGGCGGGGGGACGGCCGAGCTGTGGCTGTGGACGGGGTGTCGGAGCGAGCGGCGTGGGTGCACTGCCTCTGAGGTGGCGCGAAGTTGGGACAGAAAAAAAAAAAAAACCTGTCATCTGAAATATATATATATTCTCTGCCGGAATATGAATTTTCTGCAAATCATCAATGTTGTTCATAGGTAAATCTGGACAGGGTTGTTACAAATTTGTTTTAACATTACATCCATTTGGCATCCTTGTATCTAATGTCCTTATCCATTTTGTACAGTAATAAGTTTGAAGCTTTTGCTTTCACCGTAAGCTTTTGCCAACACTGCAGCAGCAAAGTCTTCCACTGAATGATGAAGGAAATGTCGCATTATTGGCTTTCTCTTTGGAACTTGATGTCACGTCTGTGTTCCGCTATTCTTTCTTTCAATGAACGTCCGGTTTCACCAACATAAACTGTCTTATCACACCGTTTACACAACAAAGCATATATCAAATTCCTATCTGCATATGTCACGTTACATTTTCTGTTGCAGCCTGGCAACCAGGATGAGAAGTTGTAAAGACCTACACATCTTGCAATGTATATTTGCCCATGTGATATGTTCTCGTAGTTTGTATTCCACTTTTTGATAATCCATTGGTTTTTATAGTAAACTGAGGGTGGTGCATTAACTAAACCCTCTGGCACCATGAGCCATGTCTTAGCTGCTTTAATTAATAGCAAAATTTCAGCCATTAAGCTGGTAACTAATGCATTTGTATTCGTGTCATTTTACGTGCTTTCATGATGAAAATTTCTTGACGCGGTCACAACCATCTGGTATTTGAATCAAACTGGAAAAAAGGAGGCGGTTTATTATAACTTTCAAGGGGTGGTGATAAACGCCTTGCAAGCTTTGCTCCACGTTTATGTCAGCCCGTTAATGGGCTCATAAAAGGGTGTGTTATTACTGTGTCATCACTTACTTGGTTCACATGAATTCACCTGTCACAGGCTCCCAGAGCGTAGCATGACAGAAAGATAAGTTATTGCAATGATGAGCGCTGCAGCCACGATCTCCACCTTTGACTGTTGTGGATAAGTAGAGAAATGGCGCTGTTGGTTTACACCAACCGGGAACGAGTTAACACATTACGGCGAATCGTGTTGTCCTGACAGAGATATTGACAGAAAACAAGATGCGTGTTCCACCCCAATATATTGTTAACGCGTTGGCGCTCAAAATCCAAAGGTTTGATCCACACGATTCCCAGCAATAAAGGTATGGTGACTATTGTAAATATTCAGTGCTGATATTTCACCAGCTAGGCCATAGAACCAAACCAGCTCCTAACCCCCTGACGGCATCGTCCGTTAACGGAGTTGTTCTAGTTTCTCAGGCATCCAAATACGTAAATCTAACGGATCAATTTACACACTTGCTGAACAAGCTAATGATGAAGTTCTAACATACTCCATTAAATACCTGGTTACATTTACTCCAACAATACGTGACCAATGAAACCCAACTAAAATGCGATTGACCCTTTTGGTGATTGAGCACCCCACACCTCATGTCAGTCTTGATCTAGCGTTGGCTGTGAGACAACAGTCTGATCTCTCTCTCTCTCTCTCTCTCTCTCTCTCTCTCTCTCTCTCTCTCTCTCTCTGTCTGTCTGTCTGTCTGTCTGTCTGTCTGTTTCCATTTCAGAGAAAATGCGTTTGACAGGAATCTTGGATTTCGTGTCTTATTTTACTTATAGTGGTCGTGAGTTCTACGTGTATGTATTATGCTCTCTCTCACTCATGAAGCCTGATAGGATGCCACATAATATACGTGGCTCTCTCTCTCTCTCTCTCTCTCTCTCTCTCTCTCTCTCTCTCTCTCTCTCTCTCTCTCTCCGCTAGCTGCTGATGTGTCTCTATTTATTTCTTTTCTCCTTGCCTTTTCGTTTCAGTGACATCTTTTCATTTAGTTCATAGTCGCCACTCCCAACTTTGTATGGGGTTGTGTCTCATTCTGAAGTGCAAATTCTTTGGTTTTCCTTCTTGCAAGAGCAAGGGTGAGTGTTCGTGGTGTAGGATGCACGCGCCAGTATGGTGAGTGCTGTCCTTTTTCGTCCTTTTCACACCTGCAGTATTGCTCGACACCATTTCTCAACACTTGCCAAATTTAGACTTTGAGCTCAAAAGCGTCGCTGTCAGCAACACCATCTTGGCTTCCTTTTCTTTTTTGATTTGATTTGTCAATAACTCCTTTCCTGGAAGGCGAAACAGAGTAGTGATAACATTTTTAGGGATCTGTATGCTAAAGCTTGGAGAATATGCTGTTTCACGTTGTTCCTGAATGAGGATAGCTTGGGGCAAGCTCACTGACACTGGTAGAATTTTGTTGTTTCCACCACACCCCATCTTTTGCAGAAATGTGTTGGTGGGATATCATTTGAAGGGCCTCTGCCGGAATGCCACATCAATCGTCTTATTTCCTTTCGAATCGGTAACCCTCGATATATCATTAATGAATTTAAAGCAAAGCAGGTTTAATCTGGATTCCTTTGTCTATTCATATGCTAATCTAAAGCAGACTTAAACGTTGACATGTAGTGTACCTTTTCAAAGTTGTGTCATGCATATTCATAATTTTGTTTTTTATGGCAATCACTTCCATAATCAGTGTATTTGATAGAGTTCTTAGGCTTTCCTTGTCAGATGCAACATCGGATGGAATTTTTTTACTTTGTGATCGTTGTCATTAGCTGTTTTTTCACCATAGGAGAAAACTGGGTATGTATGAGCATTGTATCCAATAAAGAGGTCAGGGAAGTACCCAATTCCCCCTTCTTTTTCTGTAAAGCTAACAATGCTTCCCTGTTGCAAAACTGATAACACAAAGCACAGGAGCCATCCCCAAAAGGATGTTCCAAACTTGCCCATATAACATGTACCTGACACATCTACACAGCAACAACAGCTTGAAAAATGAACCAATATAATATTCACATTTATTCAAGACTGACATTTTTTTTTGGGAGTTGGGGAGTGGGGGGGGGGGGGGGGGGGGGGGGGGGGGGGGGGGGGGGTGGGGGGGGGGGGGGGGGGGGGGGTGGGGGGGGGGGGGGGGGGGGGGGGGGGGGGGGGGGGGGGGGGGTGGTTTATGTGTCTTCTGCTGTCATTTCTCCTAGGCGATTTGATATCGTAAGCAGCATTCTTTGGGAATTATGGACGTGTAGTTATTTCATTATAGGTCCAAAAGTTATCCTACCTGTTCGCAATTTACCGTTCTATGGTCCCTCCCCTGTGTAAGATTTCTAGCCATGCTAATCAAACAGAGGTTACCTGTATTTGTTAGTGTTCGTCCGCGTGTTTGTTTGACTATACTCAAGATGAACAAGGCTGTGCCGGTCTTGAATGAATAATTCATGGTGGCTCATTTCTCCAGTTGCTGTTGCTGTGGTGATGTGTCAGATTATATGGGCAAGCTTGGAACATCCTTTTGTCTCTGTGTTTGTTCTGTGTGCTTTGTGTTGTTCTTTTTTGGTAAGCGATTTGGTGTCGTGAGCAGCATTCGTTTGAAGTTATGGACATGTGTTTATTTCATCATGGGAGCGAGAGTTACTCTACTTGTTCGTTTCTTTTTGGTTTTTGCTTTTTTTTTTATAACTCGATATACTGTTTGCGTAATGTTTCTAGTTTTCAACAATTTTTTTTTTCCTCTCCGCACTTTTGTTTTGTTTAATACTACTACCTTTTGCTGGCTGCTTTGGGGGTGCTGTTGGATTCTTTTTCGAACCCTTGGCGGTCAGAACACCACAGAATTATGGACTGTGGTGTGTCTCTATCTGACGCCAAGAGCACAGACATTATCAGCCGTGTCTCCCTGATGAGTTCGATCCAGTGGACGAAAGGCCTCGGAGCAGGCGATACATATAGATCTCTCTTCGAGAGGGGATTGCGATAGTTTCCTCAAGCAGCTAGTGAAGGGTTTTCATATTTATGATATACATTTTCCCATTTACTTTATCTTCAATTTTTTTTCCAGCTAGTGAAGGGTTTTCATATTTATGATATACATTTTCCCATTTACTTCATCTTCAATTTTTTCCCTCTTAATTTCAAATCTTTGCCAAGTCATTACTATAATGATGGAAGATTGTTAACCTGCACTTGTTTTCCCCTACTACTTAATTGTTCAGCCATTATATTGTTTGGTCAATCAGTGGGTGATTGCATCTCTTACGAGATCCAAGGAAAGGTGTTCTGCACAATTCTTAGCCGCTGACATTGCTTGGGTATTGAACAGCAGAGCTGACCACTCCGACTGTTCCATATCTTTTGATCTCCCTTGCATCCTTAAATGGATCCTCAAGCATAGGCTGAAAGATTGTCCCTTACATTTCATATTGTTTGCATAATGTTTCTAGTTTTTCAACAAACTTTTTTCCTCTCCGCACATTCGTGTTGTTTAATACTACTACCTTTCGCTGGCTCTTTTGGGGGTGCTGCTGGATTCTTTTTCGAACCCTTGGCGGTCGGAACACCACAGAATTATGGACTGTGGTGTGTCTCTATCTGACGCCAAGAGCACAGACACAATCGGCTGTGTCTCCCTGATGAGTCTGATCCAACGGACAAAAGGCCTCGGAGCAGGCGACACATATAGATCTCTCTTCGAGAGGGATTGCGATAGTTTCCTCAAGCAGCTTGTGAAGTTTTCATATTAATGATATACATTTTCCATTTACTTCATCTTCTGTTTTTTTCCTCTTAATATCAAATCTTTGCCAAGTCATTACTATAATGATGGAAGAATTGTTAACCTGCACTTGTTTTTGCCCCACTACTTAATTGTTCAGCATTGATATGCTTTCTTGGCTGCTTCGTCATTGAAGGGATTGTATGACAGTTTTTGTTCTATGCCATTCATCAGATTCACCTTTGTCTGTTTGTGCTGAGATAGAATATGGCGTCCTTTGAATAGTTTATTCAAAATCATTTACATCTGACTAAACATTTCCCAGGCCTTCTGTGGGTTTTCAGAGTTACTTTATGTAAAAATGGACATCTATAAAACCAGTTGCTTCTTTAAGAAAATCTTCCTCAGATTACAACACATTGCTAGATTTACAGCGTCTGGGCCTCTTTCGAACTACTTTGAAGACACTGATTTTCACGAGTTTGTGATCACAACGCAGGAGTATTCTAGTACCTGCTCCTCAGGTTAATGCGTGTTGGAAAGTGTCACAGAACACATTATTCTTGTAACAAAAGAGCTAGATTTTGAAGTCTGTGTACTCTCTGGAGTTGGGAATGAACATTCATTGTGCGTTTAATGAAGTCAAGGGATTGTAATAAACCTGTAACTCTTATTGCTGTTGGCAAGATCTTTCTGCAAACTTTTTCAGCAATATCATATATTTCGCTTGGATAACGTCAGTTGGTTTAATTCTTTTTTTCTTTATCATTTATAAGTCAGGCTTTTCTGTTTATGTCTGCTCTATAATCGAGTTTTCCTGTCTATCATGCATGAATTCTTGTACCATATACTTTCTTACATACGTTTCCTGTAAACATAAAATGTCTGTTATTTTCAGTATATTACCAAAGCGATACCAGATGTAGTTCATCAATTTATACACTTTTATTTATTCAAGAAGACAAAAGGTTTATGGATTATTGTGCCATAATCATAAGTCTGTAAACCAAGCCCTGAGTTGAGGCTTTGAGGTTAGTACGCTGGCAGACTACATGTATTAGAGATATTGTATTTCTTCGCCACATCAAGTTATTCTTTCCCCGCTCTTTTTTTCTACTCAGGTACAACAGTCGGCTGTTTGGCTTCATAGCAATCAGAGAGTGATGCATGTTTTTTTTTGTTTGTTTGTTTGTTTGTTTGTTTTTTTTTTTTTTTTTTTTTTGTCGTTGTTCCCAAAGCTGCACCGCATTGCGCTGTGCCGAGCTGAGCAGTAGCACGGTCTGCTCCACTTCCTTCGTTGCTTGTGTTGTCTTCTGCGTTCTCAGAACACATAGACACCGTCTCATATTGTTGCGGACATGCCATTTGGCTGATACTGCCCCTATTCTACCTGTTCTGTTCAGCAAACTTGTTCGAATTCGCTTTCTCGCTCTCATCCTCTGCAGTGGCTTCACTGCAGTTTGGTGTTCAGTCAGTTTGTCTTGACTGCTTGCAGCTCTTGCACATCACTGTGATAATTAGGTGCCTCGTGGTCTTCCTGCCGGAACTAATACATCTAACTTTCTGTTTGTTAGAGACACCCACAGTAAAAGTACCCACTCTAAAACTGGCAGCAGAGGTTTTTGTTAGGGATGATCATAAACACAAATCTTCTGCCAGTTACAGACTGGGTCAGCCGTCATTAGGGTTCCTATTATCCCATCACATAATGAAGAAGATATTCTACACCACCTTATGTTGAACTATTTCAATGTCGCTATGGGAAACATAATGGGGGATATCATCCAGCCTTATGCTGGTGGGGAATTCTTCTCCCCGTGACACTAAAAGAAATCATGTCTTGGAAAGACACATGTATTTCCGAGAAGAAATCTCTCCAACAGTAATTTGTCCCTGTGCTGCTGTGATCCTGGATAAATCCACCAGAAACCTCTTCTTAGCTTTCTTAGCTGTATACCACAAAGTGTTTTCCCGACTGACAGAGCGTCTGTTGGTACACACACCTCAATCATACTGAAAAGGGACTCGTATTGCGGCAAGGCACGCACAGTCACGTGTGTCCACTACATGTATCGGCCAGAACCATTTTGTGTCCCTGGAATCAAGCTGGTTCCCAGACCTTGATTCATCCCATACTATGCTTCGGATGGTGTTCACATGGACAGTGACAAGCTACCTATCACTCACAAAAGTTATGATTTATGCTTAAGGTGAACATCAACGTGTTCCTGGAATCAGCTATTCTACCAAACACACAGGACGCAGCAAATACGTGGACAACTGACATCATAGATCAATCGCAACTTGAGTCACAGCGCTCCTTAAAGCTCGTGTCCACAAAGTGGGCAGTTCTGACAGTCCTCCGGTTAGTCAAGAGTATTGATAATTGCCCTACGTGATAGGTGGACACATTTGTACTGAGGGGTTTACAGGTGGACACCCACGTGGGTACCTACGTGAGAGCATGGTACAAGATTTTCTTTTGATCAGAGGAATTATCAAAAGGAGTGCGCGCGCGCACACACACATACACACACACGCACGCGCGCGCGCGCGCGCGCGCACGCACGCACACGCACGCACACACACACACACACACACACACACACACACACACACACACACCACCACCACTACCACAACCACCACCACCACCACCACCACTACCGCCGCCGCCGCCACCACCACCACCACCACCACCACCACCACACATACGAACATTTCAGTTGGTGTGCTCCAAAATTGAATTGTCATAACAGATTATAGGTTGCACGAAGGCCACACACACACACACACACACACACACACACCACACACACACGCACACACACACACACACACACACACACACACACACACACACACACACACACACACACACACACACACACACACACACACACACACACACACACACACACACACACACACACACACACACGAGCACGCGACTTTGTCAGATATTGAGGAATAGAGTCTGTTGTGGTGCTAAAGATGGGAGTTGCGGCATTAATGCGTGTAGAAACTGGTAACCAGTAGAGTGCACGGGTAGGTTGATTTTTTTAGTATTTTTGTTGTTCCAAAAATCAATTTTGCTGCTGCGTTTGCAACTTTTGGATTTTTTTTCCCACTGAACATTGAAAACAACCAAATAGAAGTAAACTACTGTATTTAGGTTTGGGTAAGAGTAGATACCATACCTGTTTCTGTTGCTTAGTTGTGACGAGATGTCGATCGGAACTGATCTTTTGATTTTGTAAGTATGCAAGTTCTCAGAATTTGTTAACATGTTTGTGAATAGATGAATTTGACTATAATGCCAGAGAGGATATACATTTACATCTTAATCTCCGAGAGGAAAAAACGAGAGTTTATAATCTGTTGAAAGGGATGCTATAGCTTCTGTTCTTTTTCTGCTATCTGACTGTAGCTTGTTATTAATCACCTATGCTTTAACAGCAGTAACACAGAGTTTGAATGTCCCAGTAAGAGAATCAAGGTTTGAAAAAAATTGAATCTTTACATGACAAAGTTTCTGGTGGCATCGAAAACGCAACCAGGTGTACAGGTTGAACATCACATGTACAGGAATGAATTCACGGGGTACGCTGAAAGTTATTGTTCATGGGGAGGATTGACGGCACCCATCATGATTGTTTCTGTTCTATTTCTGCAATAAGATCCAATGCCAAATAAATGTTTAAATCTCTGCATGACAATAGGGTCAACGGTTTCAACATCGTTGGGAAGATTTTGCAGAATTTGTCATTGTGTCAGGAGGTGTTTAAATGTAATTTTTTTGTCTCTACAAGTGCCGTCTGTCCAGTGCTGTTATGTGGTCTGTGCTAGGGTGAGAAAGAGTTGTGTAAACTGCTATTCAAAAAGAGGCGCTCTATGAAACTTAGAAAGGGGAAATTTAAAACAGGATTCTGATTCTTCAAGTCGTCGGAATCAAGCGATGGCTCATTTACGAGTTATGCTTGTAATAATCAGGATCAGCTCAAGAACACAGTTTCCCATTATGTCAGCAATGGAGGGTAGACAGCGATGTTCGTAAACGATACTTTTGTTGTTGTTGTTGTTGTTGTTGTTGTTGAGAATTTTGGTACATTGCCCCAGTCGTCCTAGATTTTTAGCTAGAATGATTAACGAGATGGGAGTAAAACTCAGGGAACATGAAATGTTTCTTCTGAACGCAAATTCTCTTCTGATGTAGTGTGTATCTGCAATGGACTTGGTTCTATGCACCACATATGATTTGACTGTTCAACGCTAACAACTATTCCTATGAATAAAGATCTTAATATTGATGATTATCAAAATGTAAGCTATATTTTGTAGAAGAAACATGTGTTATAAATATTGCAATGTGTATTGCTCATATAAAAGCTACCAGACCATTATGATTTTGTCAATATCGAGTTCTTGGATCTGTTCGATTTACCGTGTGTATAGTATTCAAACGAAAACGAAATATGTTTTATGAATTCAAAATGTTCCCATCTTGCGCCAAATACGAGAAGGGAAGTAACTGCTCGTTCCTCGTTTTCATTGTCCTGAATGTTGTTTTTCTTGCTTCAAGAAGACCTAAGAGGTCGAAACGCGTCGTGTTTTGTCTTGTAATTTGTTTATCGAAATAACTAAGGGTATATTCTATAAACTGTTTATTGTCCAATATTGTTTATGATGGACGGATATGAAAAAAATATTCCACTGAACTGAACTGAACATCAAAAAAAGTTCAGAATTAAATATGCTAGCTCTTGGCCAACTAGAGAGAGAGAGAAGAAACATTTCAAACACAAAAACCACCCTCCCACACCCCAACCCATTAACCAAACACCCACCTGTCACACACAATCCTTTCCAAGCACTCTACACACCCAGTGATAATGATGACAAATACCAAATATAAATAGCAATAACAATAGTAACGAATGATAATGATTGAAAATAAACATTACAATTCAAATATAACACATGCGCACATACATACATTTGCATTGTCAAACATTACATCTATCGAATAGCATGATCTGAAAAAGATAGAAATACAGAACACATAATAATCACACATAGAAATCAACATGATAGTAAATCAATATTAAAACCAAGCATCTGTTCCGGAAGGGGGCGTACAGCACACATTTTTGCGCCCTCCAGATTCGCACGCAATTCCCCTTCTCTCTCTATCCCCTGTTCTCTGCAAACAATTCCATCCTCGCCCCTCGTCACAAGCACCCCACCTCACCCCATCTACCCCTCCGTTCACAACCCCACCCTTTTCAAACACAGAGAGAGAGAGAGAGAGAGAGAGAGAGAGAGAGAGGAGAGAGAGAGAGAGAGAGAGAGAGAGGAGAGAGAGAGAGAGAGAGAGCGGATATATAAAAGTAAATATTCACTGATCATAAGGATCAGGAGATGCTGTTCATGTATTGCGTCATAAGGTGTGTTTGATATTTGTTTTTAAAGACTCGGAGGCTTGTATTTACATCGATTGAAGTTATAACAGAATTCCATAAGCAGCCACCAGAGTACAACAAGCTTGATTTAAACAGATCTATTCTCGGAAGAAGTACTTTTATCTTGTAAACATGACGAATCTTCTTTATTTCGAATCCATTTTTTTCAAAGTCCATAGGGGCACGGTCGGACATTATTTTAAACATAAAGATAGCTTGTTGTAAACTAGTTTCCATTTTAGAGGCAGAATTCCTAAATGTTTATATTATAAGAAGTAGGGGAGGAGGACTTCAGGAGGATCAGTTTAATGGCACGTCTATGTAAACTGAATAAAGGTTTTAAAATTTATCACTAGCGGAATCCCATATTGTTGAGGCATAGTTTTATGTAAGATTCAACATAGGCATGAAAGAACAAACTTACGGCTATGTGGTCTAAAAAGTGTTTCATTCTGGAAAGCTGGTAAATCTTTCTGGACACATGTTTACATAATAACGCGATATGATTCGACCATGACAGATTGTTATGAATAATAACACCTAGGATCATATGGTGATCAACTTCTTCGAGATTTTCTCCATTAATACAAGGTAATGATTGCTACAAGAATTGACGTTTTTGTCTGGCAGTAATTAATATTATTTAGGGTTTATTTTTGGGGGTGGAGTTGCATATGATTAAAGTTCAGACCATTCCAATAACTTGTTGATACTTTCTTGTAAGGAGATAAAAATGCTATCTAATCTATCGTGACAGGTGTGGATAGTGGTATCATCGGCAAACATCTCACATAAAGTTGTAAAAAAACAGAGGTAGATCGTTTATATATATATATATATATATATATATATATATATATATATATATATATATATATATATATATAATGTGTGTGTGTGTGTGTGTGTGGTGTGTGTGTGTGTGTGTGTGTATGTGTGTGTGTGTGTGTGTGTGTGTGTGTGTGTGTGTGTGTGTAGTATTGGCCCAAGGACTGAGCATTGGGAGACGCCGTCCTTAACAGGTAGAATGGAAGAATTTGATCTATTTATCGAAACACACTGTTTCCTGTCTGAGAGAAATGAAGATAGAAGTTCCAAAGCATTGTTAGTCAGGCCATAGATCTTTAATTTCTCAAGTAGAAGACTGTGGTCGACGACATCAAATGCTTTCATAAAGTCTACCACTAGAACACCTGTGATTTTATTATTGTTTATGTTAATAAGCCACTGGTCCACAAGAGTAGTTTATGCTGAGTGGCAAGAATGGTTGGCCCTGAATCTGGACTGATTTAGATGAAACAGATCGAAGGAGTTGAAATGATTAATAATGTGTTTGTTTATATGATCTTCCAAAGGTTTAGAGAGTATAGACAAGATGGAGATAGGTCTATAATTTTGAAGGATCAGCATAGTCA
>JADBJO010000779.1:522093-524593 GCA_016801955.1 Conus betulinus | reverse complement strand
CAGCAATAGCAGCAACAGCAACAGCAGCAGCAACAGCAGCAGCAGTAACAGCAGCAACAGCAGCAACAGCAACAGCAGCAGCAACAACAGCAACAGCAACAGCAGCAGCAAGAGCAGCAACAGCAACAGCAGCAACAGCAGCAACAGCAACAGCAGTAACAGCAACAGCAGCAGCAACAGCAGCACACAGAAAAAAAAAAGCAGCAACAAAAGCAGCAACAGCAAAAGCAGCAACAGCAACAAACAGCAGCAACAGCAGCAGCAGCAACAGCAGCAACAGCAACAGCAGCAACAGCAACAGCAGCAGCAGCAACAGCAACAGCAACAGCAGCAACAGCAACAGCAGCAGCAGCAACAGCAACAGCAACAGCAGCAGAAGCAATAGTAAGAGTAGTAGTAAGCTGAGCAGTGTTTTTATTTTTGTGGCATCAGTTATCGGATCAATTAAGCACCAATAAGGGGGGGGGGGGGGGGGGGGGGGGAGTCTCTCGGAGTTAACGTTGGTTCTGACTCCATTCCCCATACAGTCCTTCGAATGAGACTATAAACCGGTTCCGTGTATGAATGCACGCACAACATCTTGCGCACACGTAAAATCCCATCACCAACTTTCGGAAGAGAAGGCCAGTTTGGCCGGTGGTATGGATGACACGTTACACATAGCATGCACCTGCCCCGAAGATGGAGTATGGCTGCCTTAATGACGGGATAAAAAAAGAACGGTCTTACACACAAAACTCCACTGCTTGTCTATACAGAGAATGTCCGTAGAAGTATCAGCCTGCGTACGCAGAAAGAAAAAGAAAGAAACTGGAGCACCTATGGCAGTGATTTTTTTTCCACCGAAGGCCGAAATCCACCTCTTCCTTTTTTTGGTGCTTCACACTGTCCTCTTCATCTGCCAAACAAGACAACAACAAAAAGCGAAAAAGAAAACAAAAAAAAAACTATTTCCACTACCAGCTTTTTTTCTTTTCTTTTCTTTCTTTTCAGTGAAGACACTGTGGAAAGTCAAGACGCGTGACAATAGGCGTAAGAGTTTCTTTCTTTTTCCCTTTCCTTTCTTTCCTTTTCCTTTTCTTTCCCCCTTCTCCCTTTTTCTTCTTTTCACTCTCCCCCCCTCCCCCACCATCCACCCCACCCTCCCTCTCCTGGCCCCTCTCTCCAATCCCGTATGTACACACGCCTGATAGGTTATCGTAGGTCCCAAATTACCCGTCCCTCCTCTCCATTTCTCTACCTAAGCGCGTGAGCGCTCCTCAGGCTTCACACCACCACCACCCTCGGAAGAGGAAGAGAGAGAGAGAGAGAGAGAGAGAGAGAGAGAGAGAGAGAGAGAGAGAGAGAGAGAGAGAGACCGTCAGACAGACAGAGGACAGACGGACAAATAGATAGACAGAGATGGCGTCGTAGAGAGATATTTAGAGGTTTGTTACATGTCGTCTCACAAATTGGCTGTTCCCCAATGAAGCCAGCCCTTATAGCGAAAACAAAAGATCCACAAGGAAGACATGAGGAATCCAAGAAGTGAGACAATAGACAAACGAGTATTCCATCACTTTCCCCTCCCCCTCCCCCATCGAATCCCACTCCCCAGATTTCTGGACCCTCCCCTTTCCCACTCCGCAACTCTCCTGCAGAGATCCTCTCCCTCTCCCCCCTCCCCCCCACCTCCTTCTCATATTGAACGCATGGACGATGTAATAATGTTTTTTCCCTTCCTTCTCATCTCCCCCCCCCCCCCCCCCCTATTTTTTTTAAAACATAATGTGTGCACACAAATGACTTACATTTTCTACGAGACTTACACTCTCCTGCCTACTTAGGGAAATTTTTCCTTTTAAACCTCTTCCGACATTATACTCTTTCTCAAAAATGAGTTGCAGAGGGATGCCTGTGTTTCGTCCTTTTGAAATACTGATACACATTTTACTCAATAATGTGATAGAATTGATACATTTATTATTTGTCTTCGAAGCAATCGATTTACTGATGCCAAACAATACATCTGTGTTTGATAATTTAATATGAGCATGTGTTTCTAGCTAAATCTGCTGCTCAGTAAATCTCCAAAAGCTGTAAACGATTGGACACTCACAGAAAAAGTGTTCAATGAAATCAGTTGTGTTAGGACAGTACAGGCATTTGTTTGATTCTTTTAGTTTCATTTAACTAAGCATGATATTAGTAGGATGTATGTTGTGTAGTATTTTCCAGTGGAGAATTCGTTAACTTTTACCTCTTTTGTAATGTCTACGTCTGTAGCTCGACACCATGTGGATTTGCCTAAGTCAATAACAAATTGTGTGTTCCAGAGGGCACTCGCAGTAGGTGTTTGAATTTTTTCTTATGTGGCATAGCTAGTTTCTTAATTGTTTGGGCTTTGCATTTAGCAGACTTGCAAAACAGGGGAGCGACCCAGATCCTGCTTCACCTGACTGGATCCACTGAGCTGGTCTGGGGTTGATTACAGCATTGTACTGAAACAGTGCAAGGGCTC
>JADBJO010000779.1:492093-517093 GCA_016801955.1 Conus betulinus | reverse complement strand
TGGCATGTGACCAGCTGCTTGTGGATTTTGGTGGGAGAGTGATGGAAAATATTCCCTGCTAATGGAATTCTAATGTATTCAGTACTCCATGCGAATATGATAAATTTATAGCATGAACGTATTTACAGACACAAGTTTGATCAGTGACACAGTTTCCAAAGAAACAACCATACCTTTTTTTTGCCATCCATGGAAACCAGATATGAGCCTCACACATCGCTGTAGGGAAGGCTCGCAAATAAAATGTTTGTAATAATGTATCTTGAGGAACATCCTATCGCCATGATGCTTCTCGTTAAATCAGTATTTTGTGTATGTTGAAGGTTGAGTTACAGTTACATCTGTGAGGTACAGAAAGATAAAAGACTATGCCATCTGAAAAACTGGATTTTAGACAGCGCTGTGGTCGTTTTGTGTTTTTTTTTCATGCATAAACGTGTTGGTAATCAGAGTGGAAAATCTGGTCTCCAACTGAAGAGGAAGATGGACGCTGTCACCTGCGGTTTTCTCCTATCGTTTCTCTTCTGTGGCAGCTTATTTTTGCCCCAGTGTGGATACGTGGAGTTGAACCCAGGGCCCCGCAGTGCTATGCATCAGACGCAGATTGGGCCCCAGCCTTCATCATCTCCATGTGCTAGAGTGGGCCAGTTCCTCGACCAACTCTCCTATACGCTTGGAAAGCACAGTTCTCACTGACGTTGCGACAAAACTCGACACAGTTTCAATTCTAAATTCGATGAAGTGAAAGCCGATTTAAGAAGTCTAAGAGACTTTTCTCATCACTGCAGGGAGAGTTGAACGATCTGTGGGAGGACTGTGTTTCTTTGCGACAAGAAAACAACGACCTCCGGAGGAAAAACTCTGAGTCAGAAACTAGACTACGACATATAAAAAGACGACAGACGACGGTCCAAGCGTAAAAATTTAATTATTCATTGATTCACGAGGCCAAACAATGAAACGTCTGAGGACCTGCCTGAGGAGCCGTCGCTGATGTGTTCACGGAAAAGATGGAAATGGCCAAGGACATCACTTTTGACCACCTGCACCACCTGAATGAAGCATAATTCCCCAGTGACTGGGTGCTGCACTTTTTTCAAAGACAAGGTGCGGGTCCTGAAAGCCGAGGGGAAACTGCGAGGGTCAGGTATCGTCATTGGTGAAGACTTCTCATGGCGGGTTAGAGAAATCAGATGGAAGTTGACTCCTCATCTGAGAAAAAAAGCAGGGGATGATGGTAACAGGGTGGCGATGGTCTTGTTATAAATGGATAGAAGTTTTCAGTCGACAAAGAAAGGAATCTGAGGGACTGGAAAAAGGACCTGGTCGCTCCTCAAGCCGGCACATTTCTCCAAGAATAAATAACCTCTTGTTGCTGGCTAGTTTAAAGGGAATTCTGTCATATGTAACACCGGCTGTGGAAACAGTGTGTGACGATTCCAAGGCACGGGTGGGTGGTGTGAGTCCCGTGAGTGTGACAGTGACGGTGTCAGTGACAATCAAACCGTGCTAAAAGGAGGGGTGAATGTTGGGGTGAGCGTGATATTACACGAACTACGGGAGGTGAGAATAGCGTGACAACAGGCTCTTGTACACTTGTAAATAGCATGTTTAAAATGTTGCATTGGAATATTAATGGTTTAATTCCTATGTTGAGAACAAAGATTTCATTGCATACATCTGTCCCCTTCGATTTCATTTGTTTTGTTGAAACGTTTTTGGACACATTTCGTTCTGATTCATTTGCAGACTATTCAATTTTTTGAAAGTCTGCATTTAAATTTACAAAACAGTGTTGTTCATCCAGAGGCATTGTGTGTATCTTTAAAATAAAAAAGCCTATGCCTCGTACATACGACATATTGATGTTCCTTACTAAAACTTCATGGTCTTCATTATTAACAAAGATATGTTAGGCACTACCAAAGATATTTTGTGTGTTTTTGCGTTTGTGTACCACCAGAAGTGGTCGCCATGTTATTCTTATTTTTGTCTTTACAATGGCATTAATTTGCTTGAGGAATGCTTAATCGATTGTCTGTTGGATTTTGATGGTGTATGTATTATATTGTATCGAGAATTGAGTAGCAGAACTGCCGATGTAAACTTTGCTGACTCATCAGGTGAAAGTATTGTCAATTCATTATATAAAAGTAACCCTTTGAATGTAAAAAGAAACTCTCAGGGTAAAGTCGTAAACACGTATGGAAAACGCTTGCTAGATTTGTGTACTACTTTGGATTTATTTATTATGAATGGTGCATGTAATGGCGACCTTCAGGGTTGCTACATTCATCTCAGATTCTGGTAGCAGTGTCAATGATTATTGTATTGTGTCTAGTGATATGTTTTTTATTCTTCATTTTGAACTTACTATAAAAATGAAAGGTTTGAGTCAGATCACATGCCCACTAAATTCTGCCTACATCCTTCAAACAAAAATGATGAAGTCACCACACATGCAGAGATACAAATTGCAAATGAGATTGTGTGGAACAGCGAAATGGAGGGAACATTTATTAGCTCAATGAATACTAGGGATGCTCGTCGTAAAATGTTAGAATTAGGTGTTAGCCAGATTGGTATTAGCATTGATTTAGCATTGCATACCTTTAACAACGCATTAAAACAAAGTGCCGAATGTCTGAGAAAAGAAATCAAAATAGGATCTCATCAGAACGGAGACGATTGGTATGGCATAGAATGCAGAATAGCAAAACCTAAACTGAGAAGGTTATACAGATTAACCAAGAATACCAGTAACACTGTTGATCAAATGCATTTTGCACAACACGAAGGAAATATAAACACTTGCTAAAACGTAAACAAAATGGATTCCACAAGGCTTTGGTAGATAAACGTTTGTCTTCAATTGGTTCTAAACACTTCTCTTAAGTTGAGAACCAGAAACAATTTTAGGATAATGTACATAAACTATCACTAAAGAGGAAGCACATTAGTAACAATATTTTTTGTTGATGAATGGTTTCACCATTTCAAATGACTGCTGGAGAAAGACGTTCGCGAAGAGGATGTGGATCCGGTTGAGGAGTCCAATGACTATTTCAACAGACCAATTTCAAGAAAAGAAATTACGTTAGCACTGAAAAAGATTGAATACAAAAAAGCTGCTGGCTTAGATGGTATCATTGGAGAATTATTTAAAAGTGCAAGTGACTATGTTTCGCATTTTTTTCGTTTTATCTTTTTAATGCTTTGTTTCAAAAAGGTGTTTTGTCCTGTAAGTTGGACTGAAGGAATTGTGCTACCATTATACAAGAAGGGTGATATAAATAATCCTAACAACTATAGATATAGGAGCATTACTTTATGTGATATCAGTAGTAAAATTTACAGTACAGTAAAAAATCGTCGTTTAGAGGAATGTGTTGAAGAAAATAACATTACCGGGGGCACCAAGCTGGCTTTAAAATGAATTACCCAACCTTTGACCACATGTTTACATTATTAGTGTTAGTACAAAAACAGTTCTCATTTAATTGGACATTGTACGTGGCCTTCGTAGATTTAGAAAAAGCGTTTGACTCATCAAATTGAAAGAAATTATGGTGTATTCTCGTAAAGAATGAAATAAAAAAGGCAAACTGTATCATTGTATCCAAAGCATGTTAAACAACGTCAAAATCGGGGGGAAAGTGGTTTTAAATCAACAGACTATATAAAAAATACAAATGGTGTAAAAAGGGCGATGTACACTTCTAATTAAAAGATACAATAACAAAAATGTAATTGTGGTTTGTGACTAGAACTTGGTTCTGGATCCAAACATAGATTATTACAATTACAGGCAAATGAATTACCCCAAAGCAAAGGAACAAGAAGAAGCAATGATGTCAGAGTTAGAATTGACAGATATTTGGCGAGACGAAAACCCTAATGCTAAGCGTTTCACTTGAAGAAAGCACAGTCCGCTTATGCAGAGTAGACTTGATTTTTTTTTCTTCTATCCGACTATCTAATCTAGTATGTTGATAAAATAGACATTCACCCGGGTTACAGGACAGATCATGCAGTGGTTTATTTGCAACTTAAATTTGGTAAAACTAAAAAACAAAAAATCCGTTTTGGAATTTTAACAGTTTACTTTGAATACATCATCCATATGTCAAGGAAACTAAGGAACTGATTCATTCTATCATAAGAGAGTATGCCGTGGCAGACACGAACGAAAATGTGTTTGAGAATAATTCAACATTTGATATTCAGTTTACCGTTTCGGACAAAATTTTTCTGGACTTTCTGCTGATGAATATCCGTGATAAAATCATTGCTTTTGCTACCATGAAAAAGAAAGTTGATCAACAAAGAAAAGATACTTGCATTAAGACGTACAACGTTTAGAAAAAAAATTAATGTAAAGCTCATGAATTTTCAAATAGTTAAAACATATGAATGATGAACTTGAAGCATTGCGTAAAAAGAAAATGGAAGGAGTATTGATAGGATCTAGGGCCAGATGGATCGCAGAAGGGGAAAAGATCACACCGTATTTCTGTTCGCTAGAGAAAAGGAATTATGTGAACAAAATAATGACTAATCTTGAGGATAAAGATTGGAATGTGCTGCATGACCAATGTGAAATACGAAGGATGTGCTTTTCTTTTTTCAAACACTTTATTCAGATAGAAAAGGGAAGAATGTCAAATTGAGAATTTAATTCATAATATACCCAAATTAATACAAGATGAAGCACAGTCACTGGAAAGCAACATTACACTTGATGAAACAGCATTTGCATTGAAAAATATGACAAATTTAAAAAAGTCCAGGGACAAATGGATTCAAAGCAGAATTCTTCGTTTTGGTTTTTTTTGGTCCTTATATGTGAGAGCACCAAAAGATAGTTTGAAAGATGGTGAACTGTCTCATACTCAGAGTGAAGGAATAATAGTCTGTATACCAAAGGACGACAAACCTAAGCAATATACGAAGAATTGGAGACCCGTTTCCTTACTTAACGTTATATATAAAACTGATTCATCCTGCATCGCCAATAGAATTAAAGCTGTATTACCTTCAATCATCCACGAGAATCAAACAGGCTTTATTGTGAACCGTTATATTGTGTCAATGTAAGGTTTATCCATGATTTAATTCACTATTTCAATGCAAAATCCTTACTGGGGGGTTGTTGATTTGTTTAGATTTTGACAAGCCATTTGATTCTTTGAATTGGGAACTTATGTATAAAGTTCCCAGAGTCTTTGGGATAATGGCAATAACGACACGTGAAAACAAAGATATAAAGGGAATCTGTATTAATGAAATCGACGATAACATTTCTCAGATCGCTGATGAGACTCAGTTAATGAACATAGGAGCAGAAAATCTTTGAACAAAGTATGCAAACGGTAGAAATATTTGGACAGTTCTCTGGATTACACATCAATATAGATAAAACTCAAGCAATATAGCTAGGATCCATGAGAAAATCAGCCAAAAAGTATTTACCACATCTGAAAATAAAGTGGAACCCAGCCAGAGTCAAGATACTCGGAATTTGACTAACAGGCGATCTAAAGCATTGCCAGGCAATTAATCATAACGACAAATTTGAAGAAGTGGTAGCATTGTTTAAAATTTGGTCCAAGAGAAATATTACTCCGCTGGGAAGGGTGGCTGTTCTAATATCTTTGATTCTTTCAAAACTGATACACCTGTGGATTCTGTTGCCTAACCCACCCGATGACTTCATGGCAGGTCTCCTGAAAGCGTGTTTCAGATTTGTGTAGAATGGAAAATAAGACAAAATTAATAGAAAGACAACAGTTAAAAGTGTAAAAGATTGTGGTTTAAATGTTCCTTACGTGAAAACATATCTGTCTGCTAAAATTACATAGATACGAAAATTGTATTATTTGAAGCATAACCGGAAAAGCATTTATACCCAATATGTCCTGTTTTAGATAAACTGGATTTGTTCGGACCATTGTGTGTTACTCATATACAAAACGGATAACCTATTTTGGAAACGTGTTTTCAGCGCATAGCAACTGTTCTGGAAGAAAGTGCAGCCTAAAACAAGTACAGATTTACTAGCCGAATCATTTCTGTACAAGGAACGCTTTAAACTTGGAAACGAAGTGAACTGGACAGATTATGGCGTCCATTGCATCGCAGATTTTGTGAATGTAGAGGGAAGATTTTTGTCTTTAGCAGAATTCCATCGTTGTGTTTCCAGGTTAGCATTGACTTTTTGACGCATGGTGGTTATCTGTCACGTATTCGACAATATATGACTTAACATAATATCGCTTAAGAAAAACAATAGCAAGTCTGACTTTCCATGCGCCCTAAAAACGATTTTGTCCATTTGTAAAGGTATGAATCTTTATTATCGTATTTTGGTATAGATGATAGCCAAGCTCCTAACTGTTGTAAAAAAAAAAAATGGAGTAATACATTCGAAGGCAAAATAGTTTTTTGTCAAAATGTTTCCAAAAAAGATACAGAAAATTTCTGAAGTTGAAATGGTTTTTCAAATGAGGATCGTACATTGAATTCTTGGTACCAATATTATATTGAAAGAAATGGATGTGGTTGGCGATAACTCTCATGTTTTGCCATACAGAAAAGAAATCTATAAGACACTTATTTGGGGATGTAATATCCTCATGTCATTCTGGACAAAACTCATCATCAAAGAAATTAATAAAAAATGCAAAATGACGTTAAATTTGACCCGAAACTTCGCAGTTTTAATACTGATAAACATATTTTTTTAAAATGACGAAGCACTTGAAAGAATAGTTCTGTTTGCAAAATGGTCTATTTTTCAAAGTTAACAAAACAAATGTATTCCAATGTGCAGTGTATTCAGGAAACGACTATTAGGAAAGTTTGAAGTTGACGGATACATAGCCAAAATTAATTGTCTGACACGATTAGAAAACATACGGGAATCGTATATACCTTTTATTATTACAGATTAAAGGAAAATTTCAGCATCATACACTACTTAATGCTATCAATATCTATATGTTTACATTCACAAGACTTTTTATGCTGTGTCTTACTACACATGTGTTTGGAAACTTTTCACTGGATAGACTATGCAATCTAGGGCGGTACCTACATCTTTTTCGATTTCAGCTCAATTCTTTTACCCCTTTTTCTGTCCAACGTGTGTGTGTGTGTGTGTGTGTGTGTGTGTGTGTGTGTGTGTGTGTGTGTGTGTGTGTGTGTGTGTGTGTGTGCTGTTGTACTTCCTTTTTTTGTATTGAATTGATATTGTGGTTAGTCATTCGAGAAAAAAAGTGTATACTTCTTGTAAGTTATATATTGAAGAAATGGGGACAAAAGGTTGAAAAATAATGCTACAGTCTTGTTTTCTCTTGGTTTACTTTATGTCTTCATTCTTTATCAAATACAGCCGTGTACTAGTTAATTTTGATCTAGTCTTGAGAATGGGGAAGTTTATAAGAGTGACTCAGAGAAGTGCTGTTATATGGCAATGTCTTTGCGCACTCCTCATTTTGTGCGCTTGTCAGCTCTCCATTAAGCTGTTTAAAGATAGCTAAAAAAAAAAAAAAAAAAAAAAACGAACAAAACAGAAGCAGGGCGATGTTTGTAGCCCAATCCTTTTTTCCCCTTTTGTAATGAAACTTGCTTTAGAGGTTATTCAAAAAAAGTAAGCATGCAGCTGTATTCACAATCGATTAATTTGAATTGTTCATTTCATTACTACCAGATGACTAACTGTTATTAGCAGAAACAGTAACGGGTCTACAGACACAGCTGAATAGTCTGCACAGAACCGTATCTAATCTTGATCTGAAGGTAAATTTGAACAAAAGCAACATAATTATCTTTAGAAAAGGTGGACATTTATCAGCAAGAGAAAGATGGACATATAATAATACAGACGTGCCTGTTGTAAATGCATTTAAATGCTTAGGGATATTGTTTTCTACCAAACTCAGTTTCCTTCAGCATTTAATGACCTAACAAGTAAAACATAAAATGAAAAATGCGGCTTTGTGCATGTATCTTGCAGAAATTTCGTGTTTCGAATAGTAAAAGTTTGAATCTCTTTTTGAATCTTTTTGATGCTCAAGTTCAGCCAATAGCCCTTTACGGCGCGGAACTTTACAGTTTGAATGATGCAGCACGTCAATGTGAACAAGCACATTTATTTTCCTTAAAGAAGCTTTTGAGAGTTGAAATGCGGACGCCCAATGACTTAGTATATGGTGAAACTGATAGATATCCCAATTTCTATAAAATGTGCAATATGTTGTATCCGTTACTGGCTAAAATTAACAACAATGGATAATAAAAGACTACCACAGAAGGCGCACAGAATGTTATTCGATTTAGATACACGAGACAAAAGAAGCTGGGTATCAAACATTCGTTGAAAGTTGTATCAGCTTGGTTTTGGATATGTATGGGCAAACCAAGGAGGTCAGAATGTTAGATACTTTTGGCATGAATTTAAAGACAGACTGATTTCATGTCGATGGCAAGATTAGGATTTCCATATTAAAAACTATGAGAGATTTTATATGTATAGAACATTTTTCACCATACATGATGTCAATCCATATTTGAAAATGGATTTACATAAACATCTGAAATGTATAATGACAAGGTTTAGATGTGGTGCTTCAGAAATTGTTGTACATCACTATCATTACAGGAAACACACTGAGATTGATTTTGTGTTCTCCTCTTTCCAAAAAGGGAAACAAAGAAGAATTGCATTTAGGCTAGTTTTGTGTGTGCCCGTGTTAAGTGATTTAAAATGCGATATACACCACAAAACTATGATGATGATCTTAACCAGTTTCGCTTAAGTTTGCTGCTAGCTTCTGGAAAAGATCGCGTTGTGAGATGTTTATAGATTTATTTATGCAAAGCATTTCAGTTGCGTTCTGTAATGATGTCATACGGAGGAAGTCTAATCATCTCTATCGTTGCCAATAATACTGTGTTGCACATTTTGTTTGTTTTTTTCCCATACCCCCTTCATGAGGGGCAAATGCCTAAATGAATAAAACATCATGCATGCATCTCTCTCTCTCTCTCTCTCTCTCTCTCTCTCTCTCTCTCTCTCTCTCTCTGTGTGTGTGTGTGTGTGTGTGTGTGTGTGTGTGTGTGTGTGTGTGTGCGTGTGTGTGTGCGCGCGCGCATGCGCGTGTGTACAGTTGAACGGGTGACTTAGATACATGCAATAGGACGTGTTAAATATTTTACATGAATTTAAAGACAGACTGATTTCATGTGGGTAAAGAAGCGAGAGACATGTAAATACAAATTCAGCAACACCTGACCAGGACCAGCACAAAACATCTATGTGACAGCCAGCCTTAGCAACAGCAGATGGCATAGCGAGTTCTAACATCGGCGGATAGGGCTTACAGTTCTTTCGTCAGTACCCTGTAGAGCTATCACCCCATGCCCACACTTCCACTCATCCATCCGCTCCCCCACCCCACTCCATCACCCAACCTGCTCAATTGAGAGATCTATGTATCAGACACACAGCTCTCAGTGCTTTTTTTTTTTTTAAATCAATTTGTCGTCTACATATTTAAAAAAATGCATCATTAACAAACAGGCAATCCAGTATTTAATTTAACAAAGATGATACTCTATTGCATTTAATGCCATTAACTCGGATTATTTTCTTCCAGTAAATAAGATTACTTTTCATGATTATTTACAATACAAACTATACAATGCAATTCCTGTACATTGTCGACCGTCCACAATACTGAGAACAAAACAACACACACACACACACACACACACACACACACACACACACACACATGCGGCGCGCGAACGCACTCTCGCACGCACACACACACACACACACACACACACACACACACACACACACACACACACACACACAGAAACACATGGGCGCGCGCATGTGTATTAATACGCGTATGAAGGCGTGCAACATACCGAATCATATTACATGTGCTGACTCGCTGAGGTCACAATTCATCGAACGGCATTTAAATGTGATATGTAAATTGCAATGTAGCCAAATCATGTTACTTCAGAATGTCTCAAGTTGTTGGCATGTGATTCATTCACCTGCACAGAGAGAGAGAGAGAGAGAGAGAGAGAGAGAGAGAGAGAGAGAGAGAGAGAGAGAGAGAGAGAGAGAGAGAAAGAGATGTCTTCGTGGACACGACGCCCATAATCATAACCACTATGCAAATACATTAAATTTAAAAGTACACGATAATTGAAAAACACTGGCAGAAAGTGAAGAAGAGCCATTATAATACTGCAAGAAGATAGTGCTTTTCATGCTTTTTTTATGTAAACAGGGATGTATTCTCATTATGCACTTTAATTCACTGTTTTTTCTTTTGTTAATTATGCTCTTCAATTCACTGTCTTTTCTGTTGTTAATGTGCAAATAGAGTTACTTGATTTGCTGAGCACGTAATAGTTTCTGAAATCGCAGTTCTTGTGCCTTGCGCCGTTTCTCAAGTATAATGTTTAAAGTGTAGAGAAACGGGTTGAGTGCTGAATTGAGGGGCAGCACAAAAATGGCCATTCCAATGTTGACTTCCCCTGGAATGACGACACCACTGGCAGCCAGGACCCCACACAGACCAATAGGAAACCAGCACAGAAAATCAGAGATGGCGATGGATATCAAACGTCTGGCGATAGTTGCTTCCTTGGATTCAGTGCCTCTGTCCTGGGATTTTGCTAGCAGATTTGGCAAAGAGTTACTCCAAGTGTTACTCCTCACCGACCAGTAAATGATTAACTGACCTATACCAATTATAAGGAAGAGAATCATGTTGCAGACGACCATGATACTGAAGGAGTAAATATGACCAGCAAAGTCAGCTCTGGTGACAGGCAATGGAATACAAATTCTGTCTGGTGGAAAAACTCCCAGTGTGAAGTTACAGGGAGCAGGGGCACCATTGCCAGCATAAGTCCCAGTGCCCAGGTCATGACACAGGCTACATGTGCTGATGTGGCGCTGAACCGGATATTGCTAAATGGAAAAATGGAGCACAAGGAAACGATCCAAAGTTACAAAACAAATCAGGAATGCTGATACTTCCGATGATAACAAGGATAAGAATCCTGCAGTGCTGCAGGCGTTGACTCTTTTTTTTCCATATGGTTTTCATGCCAGATGTAATTACGAGAATAGATCCTGTCTGCAATGCCAATAAACACTAAATAAACTCCCATAAAGAAGTCAGAAGCACACAGATGAAGAATGAATATTACAAAAGAAGTCTTGCTGCTTTCTGATAAAAAATGAATACGATAGACAAAACCGACAAAATTTCCCAGAACAGCAAGCACAGCAAATACTGCTAGAGCACAACGATATAGCAACAGATTTCAACAAATCATCACATGATGAGATTTCATCGGATGGGGCAAAACATTCACCTCGAAAATCGTCTGGTAAGACAACAGAACAACACAATTTGAAGTTGTCTGCAAAAACATGCTTGAGGTGTGTCATATTCTTCATGAGATCCGGATTGAAATCAGTTATAGGACAACCCATTAAATTAAACAACTGAATATTGTGAAACACGTCTCGTTCGCGTAGAACTTCTATTTTGTTCCATGACAGATCAAAAACTTTTACGTTTGGCATAAGAGCTGATAATGTGCTCATGTTCAGCGAACGTACTTGGACGTGAGACATATTGAAGATCATCAGTGATTTGTGCACGTACTGGTTTGGAGAGAAGAGAAACCCAACAGACATAGGATTACCTGCCACATCCAGTCTCCGCAGTTCAGGCATTCTCGTAAAGTGACTTAAGCTAAGAGAATGAAGTTCGTTGTATCTTAGATCTAGACTGTGAAGATTGGGCAAAGAGACGCCTGTTAACTTCCTCAGTCCACAAGCCTGTAAGCCCCAGGTGGATCAGCATCATGTTGTGAGTGACGTCACTCATTTGTATTCCACTATTCGAGGCTTCAAGACAGCGTAGCTGTGGGAAAGAGCTGATGAGAAAAGTGTGGTTGCAGGACAAGGCAAAACCATAACAAACACATGACTCAGGACAAGCCATGTTGCACATCAGTTCATCATCATGCTGTGGACATTGTGGCAGACCATCACACAGGTGATTCACGTGCACACAAAGTGTTTTGTACCTGTCACGGCATCGGTAAAAGCCTGGGCATGTCTGATACTTCTCACAGTCCACTTCGTCTTCATGTTCCGGGCAGTCGATCATGCCATTACACCTGACATAGACAGGGAGACAATACCGTCATCGTGACACTGAAAATGAGTGTCTGGGCACTGCGTGTCGTTTTCTGGAAGCGGGATAATGGTGAACCCCTCCAGTGTGTGTCAAAGTTGATTACAGCTGGAGGGCCTGTCTGAGAAATGGTGTAGTGTATGTGATGGCAATGTTCCTCATCGCTGCCTGTCATACAGTCTTTGAAACCATCACATCGTTTTGAGCTCTCTGCACACTGAACAGAAGACAGGTTTTACGTGCACAGCACAAACCCTCCAATCGTTAGCAAGTAAAGAAAATCACAAAGCACAAACATGCCTGGTATATACATTTACAAACCTGTATTTGTTGCATTACAAACCTGGTTTCACAAATTATAAAACTGCACTCCACCCACCCCCGCACCTTTTCGTTCCCCCGTCCTCAATACTATGAGGTCCGCAATAGACGGGGTAGACGCTGTGTAGAGCAGAAAACAGTTCTGAATGTTTCTCACAATATGAATTACAAAAAATCTCTTCACATACCACATTAGCACGTTAACATGTCATCAGTACAGAAAGATAAAAAACGTGCGCGCGCATGCACACACACACACACACACACACACACACACACACACACACACACACACACACAGAGAGAGAGAGAGAGAGAGTCGTGGGCAAGTAGAAAAAAGGGGAAAAGAAAGAGAGAGGAGGCGGGAAGCTGAGCTTAGACAAGGAAAGGCATACCTTAAATTACACAATTAATCAGGCGAAAAAATTCACATATGCAGTGAAACACCGAAAATAATCTAAGTGAACGTAAGCATACAATCATTGATATGAAGTAGTCTGTCATGCTGTGCTGTTATACGTTTCCCATAATGCCTCAAACCACGTCAGTTTTTTTTTTTAAAAATTTTGTAATACGTTCATCACGTTTATAATGTCTTTTTTTTACAGTGTTATAGTTCCTGAACAGTCGTGTCCTAACTGCTTTGCTCGATGGAACGGATTTGTTTTGCTTACATTACAAAATACCGTTTTGCTCGTAGATTTTTTTTTTAATCAAATGCTGCATCATCTCTTTGATCTGTTTTTCAATACCTAGATTTTAAAAGTTATTTGAAATTGATTGGCACTTTGCATTTCCCATTCATTTGTGTGGTTTAGTTTAGTTTATCATAATTTGATAATATATATTCTCAATTTAAGTTTTATGATTTTTTTTTTTGTGCGGCAGAATGTGCAAGAATATTTGTCCACCCCAACCATTTCTTTTAATGCGGAAAAGGTATCCCTGATTAAATATACAATCTCATTTCAATCGGTTTAAATTTTCCTTCAAGAATTTATTTATTGTCTAAAAGAGCATTTTCCCAAGCTATTTCACCCTTCCATGTATCGCACCATTTTCGGATATCTTAAATCTGTTTAGGTTACAGCTTTCGCAAGTGTGGAAAGTACCAGTTTTCTGGGTTTCTTCATGAAGCCCAGCCAAAGTGATTTTTCATCCTTATCATGTAAATGAGATTACTGTCCGAAGATTTCTATCGTGTGCATACTTTGTTCAAAAGATTTGTTGTCTCCAATATTCATTAGCCCAGTGTCATCGGGAAACGGGGAAAAATGGCCTGCTTCATTAATAAAACTCTCTTTATGTCTATATGTTCATGAACCATCATCGTCATTATCTCCGCACACAAAATAAATCAATAAGGTGTCCTTTGTGTCTTCATTCACCTTCCACATTAGACATTCTGTTACCGCCCATTGGCCGTATATAGCACTTAATTGTTTGGGAAAATGATTGATTAACTGTAAAACATTTTCGTGAAATTCAAAAGATTTTAGCCTTTTATGTATGAATCCCTTATTTTTAAAAAAAAAAATCGGCTGTCTTTTTAGGAACTAACCATCAACATTCCACGATGTTTTTGGCATTCAAGTGGTGAAGTATGTCTATGACCCTTGCATTATCTCCAGTGTAACAGTTAGCTATGAAACATAGTCTATTTTATCCTCGGTCTTTCCTTCTGTGCATGAAAAAGTTTGCTATCTTCTAAACTGTCATTCAATAGGCCTACTCTTACACTGGTATGACCAAAATCCTGAAAAAAAAAGAAGAATCAGTACCAGAGCGATCTGTTTCTAGACCTTACGATTTCTTAATCTTTTCGATCCAAAGACTGCTTCATCAAGTGTAATTTTGCCTTCAATTGACTGTGTCTCTTCTGGTCTTAATTTTGGTGAATTTGTTATTGAATCATCAGTAGACATTCCTCTGCTTTCGTTCTGAATAAAGTGTTGAGAAGGAAGAATGCGTTCCCACACGTATTTCACACCAGCCATATAGCATTTTTTTTTTATACAGAGAACGCAAATACTGTGTAATCTTTTTTCTTTCTCTGATCCATCGAGCCCTGGATCTTAGCTATGCTCATCGTCACAAGCCAACAGAAGATGGGTTTTGAGGAGCGGCGACCAAGCCCTACCAGTGTGTAAACAACACAACTAACAGCAAAGGTAGAAATAAAATGTCAGTGAAGTATACGAAGAAGAAACCAAAACAACAAAAATCTAATACTTGTTCGGTACTTTAGCTCTTGTTAGGGCCTGACTGTTTTGTCCTTTTTCGGTATTATACATGTGTCATATTTTCGCTTTATTTCATACGTATGTTCGTTTGATGATTTAAAATATACAATAAAACATTATCATACAAAAAAATGCAACACTAGTCTAGAAAGAGTGTAGAGAAAGAAACAGAGAAGAAGGTTTGAATATGAAAACAGTTAAATGAAGATGTTAGAGAGACAGACTTGAAGAAATGATTACGGACTGTGAAAAGTTGAACTCACTTTCTCTAAATATCCTGATGGAAGTCTAGCCCGCACTATCCATACCGGTTGTCTCAGCCAGCTCTACGATTCCCTAAAGTGTACGTGACAGATTTGCATGTGAACGTTTCGAAATAACATAATACACGTGAAGTCGTACTTGAGTGTGACTGCTGCTCGACATACAGAAATTCTACACACACACACACACACACACACACACACACACACACACAGCGAGGGAGCGTGCCACAGAGAGAGAGAGAGAGAGAGAGAGAGAGAGAGAGAGAGAGAGAGAGAGAGAGAGCATAGGGGCTTTATTTATAAAGTATTTCTTGTTGCCCGGTCTCATTTACTATTCTAACAATTGTGACAATGTTGATATAAAATCATGCTACAAGAGCATGATTTGTAGGCAAACGTGAATGTACGGCCAGTGACAATTAGAAGCAAATGGCAGAAACACGGTGTTTCTTTAGTAAAAATTTCATGCCTAAATAAACTTCTACCTCCATGCAGTCTCCTCGTAAACCAAGCATGTTGCATTATTATGCAGAGCAGCGTTTAAAGATTCAAACGTAGTTCGTGCTGCAGCTAAGACATGCGCATAATTCCATACACAATACTTGTGTTAGTGAAAGCAATGACTAAATGATGCTTTGAAAGGGGAAATGTAAATAAACAGTTTGAGGGAAAGAAAACAAACAAGAAATAACGCAGAAACCAAACACCCACCACATCCAAACCCCAAACACATCACCAAATGACATTCGTACTCACACCAGTGAAGAGTTACTGTCTGTTTTCCTCCGTAAATTAATCCCAGTCAGAATAACTGTCAAACACAAGTCACACAAGAAAGCGTGACCCGCGTTTGCAAATGACCTTGCAGTTGCCTGGCGAGAAAACAGTCACGTGATGTAAACAAACATCCGCTTCACAGTGTGTGAGGTGTTCCATTACTGAATGTGGTGTCAAACATCCATCTGTCGGAGTCTCACAGTCTGTGAGGTGTTCCATTACTGAATGTGGTGTCAGACATCCATCTGTCGGAGCTTCACGGTCTGTGAGGTGTTCCATACTGAATGTGGTGTCAGACATCCATCTGTCGGAGCTTCACGGTCTGTGAGGTGTTCCATACTGAATGTGGTGTCAGACATCCATCTGTGGGAGTTTCACGATCTTAGGAGCTGACTGTCGGGACAGTTGTTCTTCCACAGATAGCGTCGTCATGTGAGAAACATCAGTTGTCTTCTGTAGGTTGCTGATCTGTCCGGTGATGTCGCAGTCGCACTGATGGAAAGTCTGTTCAGTTCTGTTACGCCTTCTATTGTATGCATTGTGAAGTTCAGTCTTTGGCATAGATTTCCCCCCTGATGTATGGGTTCTGGGATGGTCTGCTGCTTGTCGGAATAAGACGTCGTTGGGTTTTGTTTATTCATCTGCAATGACTGTGTCCACGTTGTGGTCTTCAGTTTTCTTTGATTCCGAATTATCTTCTGTTTGTGTTTTCTTGATAGGAATTACGATGTCTGGTCTAATGTGCCTTTTTTCTGTCCCATCCTGAGAGCAGCTTCACTGTGTTCTAATTTGCAGTGTCTTAGCTGTCTTTTATTACCGATGACCTTCAGTACTTTTTCATCTGGTTGCTCTATTTTGTTATCTGTTTATCTGTTGCAAAGCAGCTTAAAGTCATTTGGCATTAGGAGGCCTAGATCTTTCAGCCACTTTTTGTGATTCAAATAGGGCTTTCTTCACTTTACAGAAGTTCCATGACGTCATTGTTCGATCGTTCGTCGATCTGTTCTGTCAGATCTCGAGCGTCCATTTCAATGGATATAGCCGTATTCTCTTCACCATTGAAGGGGTCAGTCAGAAGTCCTGGCTTTCTTTGAAGTTAAGGTTTGGATTTACGGACTTTCCCTCTGTTTGTGAATTCTCTTTGCTGGAAAACGTATTGACAGTAGGGCTCTTAACAGAGGATGTTCAACTTTTCACCATGACATGTCTTAAGAAGTAAAAATGTCATATGAATTTTTTTTTTGATCTTGAATCTTGTTCAGTCTTTTGTGGAAGGCTAACCTGGCACATTTGACTTTCATCTCTTTCTTTACAAAGACTTCATTAAGAACAATTACTTTAACACATCTTAAGAGCTTTCTCCAAACACGTCCTGATGGTGAGCGTTTCATGTTCCCCCATTTTTATCTTGTGCAAGATGCGTGCATAAGTCTAGTTCAGAAGTCTAGTGGTTCTGCCAGCAGTATGTTCACTGGTGTGCTCTCAGAGTGGACTTTGCCAATGTATTGTGGATCAATTATGTAAATGACCGATACTCATTCAATTTCACATTACAGCCTTGGATTTAAAAAAAAAAAAATTACGACAACACACATTGGGTTTCATTGCTTCTCACATTGACATTCAGTGGCCAGAAAGTATACAATAATACTTTAAAAAAAAAAAAAAAAAAAAAGAAATAGGGAAGAAAATATATAAATAGGTTGCAAGGTAGAACAAACAAAAATCTATTGCCCATAGTGCCACGAACAAACTTCCGGCAATTGCCAGACGAGATGGTCAAACTGACGGCGCTCGTGCGGTACAACGGCGATTATGTTCTTTGTCACTTAGACCAGGCTGACACTGGGTATGGAAGGGGTGGGAGACGGGGAGGATGATGAGGAATTAGATGGCTAAATGCAGTTTAATCTGACAGAGATCAAAGAAACAGAAAACGAAGAAAAAAACTTGGCAGTTGGGGGCTGCGCATGCTTTCCAATAAGAATTGGGTCATTAACCAGGCGAGTTTAATCAGCTCATGATTGTGGTGTACATGTAGGTCCAAGTTAGGCTCTTTCTTCTGATGATATTGCTGAGTGCTGTAACAGTGCATTGGATATAGCCGGTGATCAATCGATTTTGGGGGTAATTTGGACAAATATAATGTATTTAAACACCTTCACTTATGTATGTCTACCCAGCATGCGAGAATAAAATTCAGGGCGAGTGCTTTCATAACGTCACCGGTGCAAATATAAATTTTGTGGTGCCGACCCCTGCACCGTCTAAGCATAACATGTTCACTTGCTTCTGAGTAGCTGACAACACGTTGTGAATACATGTTGGTCAAAGACAGGATGTGGACAGTACAGAGACATCGGGAGATGCTGAGGCCCATCTTGTTGGGACGTTTCCTTTCGAGGTGAGTCCGATTATGACAGAGTGGGAAATGCTATTACAGCCTGTGTTTAGTGGTTTGAAGAAAGAGATGTGCTCTCAAAAAATGCACTCATCTATGAAAAAAAAACTATGGATTTGTACAGTGCATAAACCCGTAAAATTGTGAAGGTGAAGAAAGCGTTTATTTTTTGTATTGAGAGAAAGTCAGATACTTGATGTAAAGATCTGATACTGAAGCTAAATCAACACAGTTAAGCTTACGTCGCAAATCTAGTTTGAGAAAACCAGTCTGTGGAAGAGTGTGATGGATGCATAGAAAGGTTTGAATATTACGATGTAAAGGAGGAGCGAATAGCAAACGATTTGGTGTGATGACTCCACTACGTTTGATAAAAATATTTAAACAAGTAGTATCCTCATTCTCAGGTAAAAGCAATTGTGATGATTGGTATGATCCATTCCTTTTACTGTCTGATAATGATATAGTTTTTAGAGTCAGCTCTTTCCGCTTCCTTTGCTCAAATTAGTTTAATTTAACACAGTCTCCTCCTCGACCTTATGTTTTGGGTTGAAAATCTTAAAACGCTTTGTCAACTGTGTGTGGTAACAATCCCCTTGTTTAAGTTTTCAGAGATCTATTTTGTTCTACGAAATTTAGAGATCATGCATTATATTCACAGCACCCACCCTATGTTGAACCATTCTGGTATTGATAGTTGTGCCTATAGTTTGTAGACAATGGACGGTGATTGCGACTGACAGCGTGGATCACCTGCTGTGTACATACAGGACTGAAAGGCAGGTGTAGGTGTTACTTATTTGATTTAGTCTTCTGCGATCTTGACAATGCTGGAAACTTTATTCATATACTTGTTATAGTTTTAGGTCTGCATTTCAATACTTGCACCCCCATTCAGTGGTCTTGCGTTTCTTAGACCTCTGGATGGGTCCGCGCATTGTACACTAGGTGATCTGATTCTCAGGAGATCGGCACAGGGGATCAGTGCTGTTGGCTGCCTTGCCGAAGAGCTGGTTTTTCAATACTGGAGCATCCTAACTGTGTGTCCTATCTGTCTTTGATTCTTGTTCTTTGGGACGTGGTATTAACAAAGAACACTTTGGAGGAAGAATGGGCATGTGACTAGATAACCAGTCATTAGTATGAAACCGGTTTCCTGTGATAACCAGTCATTTCCATGATATTGCCAGTTGGCAAACTGCCTTTGATCATAGTATGAAAACGGTTCCTGCAATGCGGTATTTGGAGAAAAATTGGCGAAGGACGAGATAACAAACCGCAGATGTCGAATTGACGGATAGATGTAAATGCCAGGGTATCTACTTCAAACGAAGAGCTCTCTTGAGGGCACATAAGACCGTATGGCGAAAGCTTTGCTGTGTCTGGAGTGGCACTGTCTTCATCTGTCCGCGGGCAGGGGTTTGTTGGGTCTGTGGGGTGTGCTCGACAGCTGGAGGGGTGGTGTTTTTCGCCCGTGGGCTCTGCAGTCATGAAATACGGGCTGGTACACCCATGGGGATGCTACTTTAAGGCTGTTATGAGTTGCATCCTATAGTCTGATTTACCCCCTGTTCAGGAGCAGTTATGTCCCTTGACATCTTACTGGAGTGTTCTGCGCGTGCTTTGTACCCATCAACAACACAGCGCAGGCCTCCAAGGGTGGTACAGGACTGCTCTAAACGCAGGTGAGGACAAAGCTTCTCTGGGTCCTCCCCAGCACCTTCAGGTGTTTCTTTTTCTTCTAACAGCTTTATTCACAATGTTTTTACGTAAGTAAACGAAATACCCTGCTTTCTCATGAAACGAAATGGTTCGATTTGAGAGATTACACACTGGAATCGGTGCTCGGTGTGGAAAATTCTTACACTTAACATGACAGCGTGATGTTGTCAAAACTCATTCAAGGCTGTTACAGTTTGTTGGACTATCTATCAAAATCATTGGGATGAAAAGAACCGTCGGAACTCCAGAAAAATCGATAGAATAATCCAGGATTCCGCCAGTTCCACAGCCTAGTGACTTCATGCGCTCCTTTCAAAGAAAAAAAAAAACCCTCAAATGCATTTTCTTCCGTTCTGAAGGCTCTCGTTGTCGACCCTTTTCTATGGCTCCTGGGGCTTCTGTTGACAATTACACTCACGTAAATCGGTTGGTTGTTGTGGCAGGTTTGAGGTGTACGACTCTTCTCGATGCGTGTGCTTCTATGAGCATTATATGAAGTTGTATAGAGTGTATGATGGGGGAGGGGTGTGTGTTTGAGTGATGACAACATGGTGACTGTAACATGCACATTTCTTCTCCTTGTTTTTGATCCAAACTTTCATGCAGATGAAATTGCTTAGGCTATATATTCATCTTTAACTATTACTGTCATCGTAAGTAGTACTTATACAGTGCCTATCCCTGGATAGAGACTACTCTGTTTGTTAATAATTGATTTTGCTTTTATCAGAAGAAAATGTCCGCTTTTAACAATGGTAAGCTTGCACAATGGACAGGCTTACATCAGGACAGTAACGTGTTGAATATGAATCAGCTGTATTCTTATTTGTTTGTTCCATTATTTTGGCGTCTTGTAACTTTATTTTCATTTCCTTTTTAACAGTAAGCTGTAATCATTCTACTTTTAGAATTGTTTCCTAGCCTGTTATGGTACACCAGGACTTCTCTATTCATTGTGCATAGTCTGTTGTTGTTGCTGTTGTTGTGTTTTTACATTGTTCCACCAATTAGTAACTTCAGATATGCTCATAGCATGAAAATTGTCTGGAAATTCATTTCTGTGTTAGATCTTCAATCTTCGTCAGTCGAATCGCCTTGGTGGTCCTTGTTGTTGTCTCTCATCAGCTGGATCTTGATTTTGGCGACCTGTAACCCGTTGTCACTGTAACTGTCTGCTCCATGATTGAGATGTTATGAGCTCTCTATGATTGACATGTTATGAGCTCTCCATGACTGATCGGCTGCAAGCTATGAGCTGCCCATGACTGACATGCTACAAGCTATGAGCTCTCCAGGATTGACATGCTTCAAGCTATGAGCTCTCCAGGATTGACATGCTTCAAGCTATGAACTTTCCAGGTTTGACATGCTTCAAGCTATGAGCTCTCCAGGATTGACATGCTTCAGGCTATGAGCTCTCCGGGACTGACATGCTTCAAACTATGAGCTATCCGGGATTGACAACTACAAGCCATGAGCTCTCCAGACGCCCAGTGGCCAAGTGATCCAGGTGGGTGGAAATCTTGTGACTGTTGGAGATTTTCATCATGTTTTATATATCACTTTGGGGCAATGAACGATGTTATACTTCAAGAGGTCCAGACGATTTTAGATCTACGTGTTCTAGACAACCTTCAACATATTTGTTTAAAGTCGTCACTGAGTGATAAAGCTGCGGTTACACGTTAAGTCTAAGTATACAACTCCGTAACTTTCCAGGATTCACACATTTTGAGTATCGTCTGAGTTGTGTTTGCAAGTCTTACTTTACTATTGATTTGAATTGTATGATCCTGTTGTACGTATTTATGTGAGGACCCTAGAATGAAGGCTAGATGCAGTTAAAAAAAACCTGAGAACTGCAAGTCAAAAACGAAGAGCAAGATAAGTGAATGAGCAGTTAATTGCTAATGCTAGGACTGTGAAAGGGCAAATCGGGATGTGGACGTGAACAGCTGAGGACGAACGACATTGGAATAAAACTGACAGGGGCAATGAGACAGCAGCGGTAGCAGAAGAAGCAGCAGCAGCAGCACAAACGCAGCAACAAGAAATAAAAGAATAAAGAAGATGAATCCGATGACTCTCTGTGCCAAACTTATTTACATATTCATATTTATAGGTGACTGCAAGTGGTGAATAAGTCTGAAAAAAAGGAAAAAACACCGACGCAAAATTAAGAATAACAGTAGTTGCAAAATGAAACGACTGCAGGCGGAAATCTAAACAAATCTTAAATCAATATCAGCGAACCGCCCAGAGAAACGTGGACAAACGAGTCACAAGACAAAACACCTTCTTCCTTGCGCTGAACACAGAAGCAGTCTGAAGCGATCAAAGCTAAGTGCATTTTCGTTATTTGTTTCATTTTTGTTTCACCTGAAGAAGACCTAAGAGGTCGAAACGCGTTGTGTTTTGTCTTGTGACTCGTTTGTCCACGTTTCTCTGGGCGGTTCGCTGACATTGATTTAAGATTTGTTAAGAATAACAGATTCAAAGGGGAGAAAACGACAATGCTTAGAACCCTAAATTCTTCCTAGAAGGCTGACGTTTTTCCCCGTGAAATCTGTTGTTCCTATTTTTTTTTTCTTTGGTGTTTTCCTATTGGATGAACAGACTGTGAGACCACGGAAATTCTAAGAATCATAAAAGTATGCACCTGCTTTTTTTCCGCAGTGTATCATGCCTGCTGGACACTCAGGATGCTCACAGAAGTCTTCGTCACGTCTGTCCAAAACAATCCTGTCGAAAATCGCACACCAGACTGTAAGGCACAAATTCCAGAGAAGTGTCGCAATAAAAGTATGGCTGTGTCAGTCCCTGGAACATAGTACAAGTCGCCCTGTACCATGTCTCAGAGCTCTCCAGTTCTCTGCACCGACTTTTCACATCACAGGCCAGTAGCTCGTGAGTCAGATGCTGCTTGGGACAGATTTGGAGATGAAGTCTTGACATGGTGGCACTACTTGGATCAGCTAAAAATACAGGTGTGTGGATGAGGTGATGATCCGAGTTGTCTTCGAGTTCACACACATAGCCATTCATAAATGTGTGCACATACCTCCGTCGAAAGTGTCTGAACACAAATAAATACACTCTAACGTGGAAGTGAATTCGCCTTTCTTAGGTAGAAAGAAAACCACTGGACCAGTGTCGAAACGAAAAGTCTTTACGTACCTGTAAGATTAGGCATGGAACTGAGATTGAAAGAAAAGAAAAAAAAAAAGCAACGACAAACGCACAAAAAACGTAAACAAACACTAAAGAAACGCACTGATTCTTAAGTTCATTATGTGGTATAACAGAAAGCTGAAATCTAGGGTCTTGATGTTGCTCCTGCACGTTGTAAGAAAATCCATCGTTTGCTTTTAAGAATTTTTTGGAGTATGGTTGCGAATGGCATAGTACATCGTGAAACAGCTAGATACCGTTTATGTTTGAATTCGTTAGGCGTAGTCGATATGAATTAAAGATTAATCAGATGCAGGATTACGGATCACCATTAATAAGCATACACAGTGCTACTGGACTAGGATACTAGAAGTAAGAAATACTGGATAACCCAGTAAAGATGTGGTTGTGTTGCATACTTTTAGATTTACATGGCTGAACCAAGGTGTTGGAAATCTGAATACTTTTTACTGAAGTATTCCAAGAACGACTACTACAATACGCTTAAGAAAATGGGACTTCCCATGTACAAAATGATGACAGGATTGGATTATATAAAACATGCAATCATGAATGTTCTTTACTTATTTATGCATTAATTACAGTAAACTTATATTTAAAACGCGCTATGATTAGTGTGACGAATGGATATGAGTGGTAGGTGGGTCCTCTAGGGGAAGGACTTGGAATAATTTCTCTATGAGAATTATCTTACATCTCACCTACACCCTCTATCTTACTAGTGGTGGAAGGAGCAACTTTCCGGTACTAGTCATCGAAGAAAATTTTTTTATTTGTTCTGGTATAATAAAAAATACGGTAGAATGGCTCTGAGATAATTTTCCTTAGGCATATACTCTTAATTAAAAGTACGTATAGCTCCGAGATACAGAATTGAAGAGAGAAGTTCAAACATTCAACATTCGATTGAACAACAGGGAACTGACACAAGTTAAGTGCACTTTCACACATCAACTTTTATTACTTATACATAGATAAGAAATGGCGTGTCATTTCCATAGGCTGTGTTTCAGTTCTCATTGGACTACCACAATGAGGGGTCCTTCCTCACTCCTACTTTACTCGCTTGCACTCGGTGCAGCAAGCTTAAGTTGGCATACAGGGGTTCTGTCTACGTTATACTGAATGTATATGGTTATTATACATCCACCCCCTGCTTGCTAATACCATAGACAGGTTCTCACTGTTTCATCATAAAGTGAGGGTAAGGGTCTGATGGGTTTGAGTCCAGGTGGTAAGCAAACTTAGCTTTGCTTCGGAGAAGACAGTTGTTCTCTCCTGTGGCTGGTGACTGCCCCACTGGTGTAGATTTGTTGTCTGGTGTCGCCCTGGTTTCTGGCGAAGTCCCAGCCTCTGGTTCAGACGCAGTGTGTAGCGTGACCAGGATCCCAGTTCTGCGATAAAGAGAACTTGATCTGTAGATGAGAGATCTGGTGGCTGGTCTGACGAGTGCACACATTTACCCTTTTCCTCTGTCTTTCAGAAGGGTTGTGAGACTCAGCCAGCAAAGTTTTCTCTCTATGGTAGAGTTTCTGCTATAACTATTAACCTCCACTTTTGTTTAAAGGCTAAGTTAAGTTTACCAAAGGGTAGGAGACAATAATACAATATTTCAGTTTTAGTTAAACAACTCTTCCATGTTTCATATGAATTAAATCACACTGACTTGGGCTATGCTTAGTCCAAGTACACATGTGGTGTAGACTTAAAGTCACACACTACAAATCATTCAATAATCACCAGTATTTAAAATCAGAGGTAGCAGTTTTTACCTAGCACAGGCATACTGTTTTCCCTGATCAGAATTAATCATTGAATTATTATCTTAACAGA
>JADBJO010000779.1:469593-487093 GCA_016801955.1 Conus betulinus | reverse complement strand
TGACACAACACACTCATGCACACACTGAGTTCAAAGTTAACGATTCTGACCAATGAAAATTACATGGGCAAGAGCAATGCAAAAACTAAGTTTCAACTGGTTGTATAGCATGCAGTTCACTCACATCGCTGCAAAACCATATAGACTAAGGAGTAATATGTTTGTGCATTGCTAATCTAGTAAACAAAAACAAAAGCTGTGTTACATTGACTGTTAATTTATGGGAAGCCTTCTTGTCGTTGAGGTGTCCTGGCGTTGGCATGACAGTTGAAACACAGACTTTGGGATCAGTGTTCCAGATTGAGCCCACGGCAGACACGCCATTATTTCCTGACTCCCCCACCCCCACCTCTTGCCTCGTTTTTTGAAAAACACATCACCAGGAGTGCTGACATTCAGTTATGTTTGCACACACACACACACACACACACACACACACACACACACACACACACGCACGCACGCACACACACACACACACACACACACACTCACACACACGACCCTCCCCCTTCCACCCTCCCTCTCCCTCTCTCTCTCTCTCTCTCTCTCTCTCTCTCTCTCTCTCTCTCTCTCTATATATATATATAATATATATATATATATATATATATATATATATATATATGTATGTGTGTGTGTGTGTGTGTGTGTGTGTGTGTGTGTGTGTGTGTGTGTGTGTGTGTGTGTGTGTGCATACACCATACTCATAATGTATATATCTTGTATTTCCTTATCAAAACATCGATAGTTAAATATATAGATAGACAGGTTGGCAGGTAGACTGATAAATTAAAATATTTGTGCGTGCGTGTGTGTGTGTGTGTGTGTGTGTGTGTGTGTGTGTGTGTGTGTGTGTGTGTGTGTGTGTGTGTGTGTGTGCCCGCGCGCACTCACGTACAATAGAAAACAGGCAAGAGGATTGACATATGTTCTTTAACAAACAAAATGAAGGCTTTACTTACCACACTCTGCGCTTATTAGACAGACAGTTGTCTGGGTCTTCTTACCATGCACTTTCTTTCAAAGTTTCAGACAAGATTTTTTTCCCTTCAAACAAGTGGAATTCAAAAGTCCCATAAGACGTTGTTTTCAGAGAACTGTGCCCAGTTCCTGGTGGTTTGGTAGGTTTATTTGTGGGGAGAGTATGTCAGAAACCATCGTTTGTGCAGGCGATCGGAAAAAGAGGAAGGATGTTCACATTTGTGCCTGTGCTGATCTGTTCTTGTAAACCATGCAGCATGCATGCATGCTGAGTGGCGACGACACACAGCTCGGGATGATTGAGTTTGTTACCTGCAGGGTGGGAAGGAGAAGCAGAGAGGAAAGACCGGTCGATGGCGCCACAGAGACTTTGAGGCTTCGCGAGGACGCATGCCATATAGTTTTCTTTTAAAGACATGGCAGGGTCTTGTGTGATTACAAAGGCCCCGACTAACCCATGTCAGAACCATCCAGGTAAAGCATGGATAAGAACATGAAAAGGGAATGAAAAAATTGAAGAGAAATGTTCATTAGATAAAGAATAAGATGATGATTGATAAGTTCTTCTTTCTCTTTCAGGAACTTTTTTACCCCCCAAGACAGAATAGTGGCGTAGGTGGTTTTTTTTTTTTTTTTGTTTGTTTTTTTTTTTTTTTTTTTGAGAGGGGCACAGACACAGTTAGCGGTTTGTTCTGTAAGCCAACAAGAGGTCGCGGAGACTGGACACTGGGAAAGAAATTGTTAAGGGTCTTTGAGGACCAGAAAAATTTGTTTTGAATCAAATATTTTGTGTGGCACTGTAAGTGTAAGTGTAAATCTTGGAAGAAAAAATGATTTTTTTTGCTATGTTTGTGTGTTTGTTCTTTTGAGTCCATGAGGACGTGTTTTTGTGTTTATTCTGAAATATGTATAAACAGAGTTTTCATGTAAATAATAATTTAAAAAAAAGTTAAGTTGCTATTTGAAAAAGGGAAATACTCATTTGTTTTGTCTGACTGGTTGTTGTCAGTATTCTGTTCGTGAGGGTCTGACACTGGTTACTCTGACTACAATTTAACACCGATCGGGGAGTCATTTGCACACACGTATCATACTCGGTCATTTTAAAGACAGAAGTAAATATAGCATGAGCAGGGAACAGTAAACAACAAAGAAAACAAACAAATAGGAAGGGTAACTCTTGCTCCCACAAGAAAACAAATACACGCCCATAACTCAAAGAAATGCTACTTACGACATCGAATCGCCCAGCAGATATGACAGCACAGAGCACACAGAACAAACAAGGAGACTTCCCCAAAATAGCTTGCCTATATACCCTGTACCGGACACATCTAACCAGCAATAACAACTGGAGAAATGAACAAATATGAATTTACATTTATTCAAGACTGGCACAGCTGTTTACTGTTCACTGCTTAATTTCATATTTACTTTTTAGTCCATGACTACTTTTTATTGTGTGTTATTCTAAATCATGTCTATGATTTTGTGGAAACAAAGTGGACAGTTTCATGTAGGTCATGTCAAAAGTTCGGTCGTTAATGAAAAGGGAAGTTTCTTTTGTTTTGTCTGACTGGTTGTCAACATGGCGTAAGTGAGAGTGTGACAATTGTTTCGGAATGATTTGTATCTGAAATGTGTGCCAAAGAAAGTTATGAAATATGTGCCGAAGAAAGTTATATGGTGTGATGACGTTTCCTGCCTCTTCTTCACCTGTGGACATCCATTGGTATTTGGTGTGAAACACTGTCGTGTAAAGTAAAGAAAAAATCGTTTGAGACTTTGTATTTTCTGCATGTGCGCCCAGACAATATGCCATAGTTGGTTATATTATTGCCTTATATGTTGTAACTCTTCATCTATCTGTATTTCACCTCCTGCCCTCGAAGAAAACTCCGGAGAAAGCAGAATGAAGGGGTGGGGGGTGGGGCTCTGCCTGTCCACTGTGTCGCGCAAACAAACATTGCAACATGTCCTGAGTTCATGCACAGCAACTTTAACCCAAGAAAGCAACACATGAAAGCCTCGTTTGAAAAGATGTTCAAGGGAACTGGTAAAGGAGGGAGACACAAGACAAGAGAGGAAAAAAAGGATGTAGGACCATACTATTAACTTTCGTCACGTCTCTTTCCTGTTTTATCCTATTTGACAGCAGAGCCGGACCCGAGTGTTTTATTTGTTTTGTTTTGTATTTTTTGTTTGTTTGTTTTTAACTCACCATACTGCCTTCCAGAGAGAGAGAGAGAGAGAGAGAGAGAGAGAGAGAGAGAGAGAGAGAGAGAGAGAGAGACAAAACAAACAAGCAAACAAACAACAGCTTTTAAGTGAGGGGAGCGTGATACTTACGTTAATTACAAACTATAAGGCAACGGTTGTTCTGTGGCTGTTAGTATACTTACACTTTCAGAAGGAGCTTTGTCACGTAAAGTGTGAAGTTCTGGTATGCAGTCCGTAATTACGTTTTCACCATTTTGCTGTTCCGATTTTTGTACGTTCATTTGTGTTTTCAGTTCACGATTTTTTGTCACGTAAAGTGTGAAGTTCTGGTATGCAGTCCGTAATTACGTTTTCACCATTTTTTGTTCCGATTTTTACGTTCATTTGTATGGTTGTTATGTGAGGAAAAGGTTCCAGGCCTTTGTTTTTGCTTCATATGGCACGAAATGCTTCAGTTGCACGGGATGCTCTCTCCTGAACCCCATCAGCGGTTCTCCCCCTGGATTTGGCTACAGGGCCTTCACGGGATCGAGACCCCCCCCCCCCCCCCCCCCCCCCCCCCCCCCCCCCCCCCACCACCACCCCCCCCCCCCACACACACCCATTAAACTTTCTCTCTTAATTTTCCCAAATTCGGCCCTGGCCAGGCGACGCTGTTCGCCGAACTCTAAGAGAATCCTTACTCTGATAATCATCCAGAGCTCTATTTACCTGGCCAGGTAGGATTTTCACGTGCAGAGCGTGCTTTTCACTTTACCTTTCCTGGTCCACATTTTTCGGAGATATAGGGACAAGGGGCCTCATCTTCATGCTCTGTGCACTGAGATTTCAGATCACAGTTAAAGTGTTCAAACAGGTCAGGCCACACTGATACTGAGCAGTTCCAGGTTTTCAGTCCTCGCACTTGATGCGGTTTCAAGTGTTTTGCATGGAAAGAGAAGCGAAGTTTAAACAGACTACAAATATCGTAGTCAGGGGAAAAGAAGAGAGACAGATGGGATTCTTTGCTTGCCCCATCACCAAATTCATCAGGGAATATAAATAAAGGAAGTCTATGGCTTCGGGGCTTTTTAAGAAAAATTCTGCCTGGAGCCACACTGACCAAGATAGGTGATAATGAACTTATCCTTCTCCAAACGCCAGCTGAGGGTGCTCAGGAAGATGACGTGATCAGGCGGTCTGGTCAGAGTGACGCAGCTTTTCATCATCATTAAACACGGAGTCGATCCATCCAGTCCTGGTGTTTGTATATACCCTGCACAACAGCAATTCTTTTTATGTTATTGTAACTGGCCATATCATGTTATCCAAAAATTCATCCAATATTCAAGTGTATTTCATCCCTACAACATGACGTATTCAGTAGTCTTGAGAATACACTTCAAATGTTTTACTAATTTTTAAGGACATGCTTCAGTATATTTCATCATACTGCAATCAATACATTACCAGTCATAACTGCTACCTATGGATCGGGTACATGATCAATATTATTCCCAAGAAATATGATTGAAGAGTCTAAATCTCTGTGAAATGAACAAAAGTAATTTTTTTTATGTTTCAAAAATGGAGAGTTTGATCTCACTCACTGATTGGCTAGAATACTCACAAGAGTCCCTTTGAGCCTAGGCTTAAGTCTGGTGGACTGTTCGACTGATCCGATGAGAAGCTATGCTGGAGGGTATATCTTTGTGACGTTTCTTATTGAATGAAAGCAGAAAGGCGTTGTTGAAAGGCCTCTCTGGGACTATGACGTTTCCAGTGAGGCACCTGTTTGGACGTCAGTACCGATCCTCTTCCCCTCTGGCAGTAATTCCGGAAAGACGCCTGACTGTGACCACCTCCTCGGATCGTGCAGTCTCCAGAGCGCTGTTTCCCTGGTGGCATCTTTAAAAGGAAGACGTTTTATTCGAAGGAAGGACGTCGCATGGTCGTTTTATGGTGATGTAGATTCGTTGACCTGTATCCTGGTACTGAACAGGCTGATGGACGTAGCTGAGAGTGGAGATGGACCAAAGAGTTCCTTAACTGCATGCAGCAGGGATTGTTAGTAAGCACTTCATGTTTGCAGTATGGATACTATACATGACTATCTTCTCTCAGTGCCTGGCATCAGATCTTTAGATTAACGGAGGCAGACCTGGTTGTTGGCTGAGTCACGTCTGGTCTGCAGAGCTGTGCGTGCAGGTTTACGTTCGAGGGTTTGGGTGGAGGACCCCTTATTGTGGCTGTTTCAGCACGTCCATCTTGTCTGTAAGCTCGAGGGCCAGAACATGTGTCGCACCAGAGGGGTCTAGGTGCTAGGGCTGCGCAGGCAATCTTAACGAGATCAGGATGAGATGAGAGCACTCAAGCCTGATCTTCCGGACCTACCTTGATAGGATGAGTAGGGGGGGGGGGGGGGGGGGGGGGGGGGGGGGGGATATGTATACACTTATGTTTGTTCCAATTCAGCAACGGTGCATCCACTCCCCAAGCTTCGTGGTGTAGGATTGGAGACATGTACAGTATGAGCTACTTGAATTTGATCACGAAACTGTCCACCATGAGCCAAAATCAAGAGTCCCACAATCCTTGAGGGGCCCAATGGAACATCTAGTCCATCTGGATGGTGCTCTGGAACATTCTAACAGCGTCTGCCAAGATGATTAGCCTGCCTCCCATACGTCTCGCTGAGAAGGAGATGCTCTTCTTCAAGCACCCGGTGGACGAGGGGTCCTTTGACCGAAGGGAAAATGTCACAGAATGCGCTCCCATTCCCTGTCCCCCACCCTCTTTGTCGACATAAGAGATCACAGTCGTGTGGTCCATGAACAGTCGGATAACATTGCTTCCTCAGCAAACTGCTTGAGTGCTCCGCAAACAGCGTCTAGCTCCAGCATGTTCATGTAAGTTGCAAAGTAGATGATACTGTTGCTCCTCATGAGACACATGGAGGGTGCCCATGTGGGTCCCGACTCCAGGACTTCCTGTTGGACGTGTCCGTGTACGTGTTGGAGGGAGAGTGTTGTCAACATCCCTTTATCCAGGAGCGTGTTTTGTCGAGCCATTCGGCTGTGGCCTTGAAGAACCAATCGCTCAGCGGGACGTTGGTGTCTCACTACTGTTCCCTCTGGGACCCGCGAAGCCTTAGTTCTCATTGCATAGATGTTTGAGGACTCTGCCTGTTGGAAAGAAAGAAACAAGACCCTATCATCCATAAAGGTCCGGGCTGTTGTGCCAGAAGACTGACATCTCCGTTCCGGCAATTCCGTCAATTAATGTCCAATCGATGCGGGGTTGGACAAACGGTCATGGACCACTGGTGTTGAATCTCATCCCTAAGAAGTCAAATGACTGACTCAGTGAGAGATTGCCCATTCCTAAGTTGTCTCACATCCGATTAAATAGCATAGCTCCAATATTCTGACAATGTGTTTCTCGGCCAAGGACTGGGTTAGGACCAGAATGAGCCAATCGTGCGGGGAAAGGAGAAGCTGAATGCCCACATATCTAGCCAAAGGCACCTGCTGCCACACCTCTTTGGTGAAGAGGGAGGGGCCGGGACAATTCAAAGGATGGGGAGGAAAAAAACTAAAATGTTCTGTCCCTCAGCACAAACCTTAGGAGCCGACATGAACAACATGACTAAGGAGTTGAAAATACACATCTTTGGGTCCATGGAGGTGGCCCAGTTCTCTAATTTTATGGCCTCCCTGATCTGAGCTTGAGTGTCCACCTTGAACTTAGCCATGTAGAGATTGCTGTCCCGGGGGGATGTGTGTGTGTGTGTGTGTGTGGGGGGGGGGGGGGGGGGGGGGGAGGAAGGATGGGGGAGAGGGTGTTACTGAGTAGTCATCACTCTACAAAGCCCTTTGAAATAATGAGTATCCTCATATAAAACCTAGGGTCCAGGTTATTGTAGTTCCTAAATCACTCCTTTGAGGAGGAGTTGGCTGATCTCTTTGTCTAGAATTGCATTCCTGGAGTCCTATAGTAGGAGGCATCCACATTCAGCACCAAAATAGTCCAGTGATTGAACACTGTGGTGGGCCAGCCTGCAGAATTTCTGGTGAGACTACTAACTTGGAGGGATTGAACGACTTGAGGGTGCTGAACTGGGGAGAATCATTGGGGAATATTGCTCGTTAACTGACCCCAAACAGCCTTTTACCAACTTTTCCTGTCTCATCTTCTGTGCCACTTCAGTACCATTGCACCCCCGCCGCTCTTTAGGCCGTTTCTCCCGGGTATTGTCCCAGGTCCTCCCAGTCTGCAGCTAAGGATCCTGCGATTCGTTGGATGAGCAGATTCCGGGACACTTCCCTTCTTGGGAGTTCCTTCATCGACAACCATGTTGGGAGCGGCCCGCCTCCCATGGTACCCTGGATGGAACTTTCTCACCTGGTGGAATGGACAGGATGTCAAGGAGGAAAAGTAACTACCTTCTTCTCAGCCTGATGACGATTCCCTCTACTGCGCGGGGAGCGGGCACAGCCAGTCTACAGCATGACAGAGCTGGAATGTCAGAACATTAGACACTAGGTCCAGCCAAACTCAAGAGTCAGGACTCAGGGGTTGGGGAGCTGGGGTGGGGGGTCCTGGCAGCCGTCAGAGGGACAGAGATTCCCCTGGGTGGGGAGGTTGGGAACTGTGTTGGGATGTGGCAGGGCATTGCTCCGGACTTTGCACTGATCACAGTGGCACATTTATGAGACTGGACGTGCCAACTGGGGCATGTCTTACCCAAAGTGCTAGCAGGGAATAGGCTAACTGGGGTAGAGAGCTGAGGTAAACCGCTGTAACCCAGTATGCCTAGCACATTCTAAGAGTGAGCCCCATCACCGGAAGGGTTGGGGAAATGCCATTAAGCCTGTCGACAGGCCAGATGAATGGGCGCCAGCCATGAAGTAATCTGCACCCCATTGATTATTGGCCCACAGGACTCCCTGAAGGGAAAGGTAAGGTGAGGTAGATGGGATGAGGAAGCTGACCTGGGGGACGAGCCCACCCGGAGGTTGACATACCAGCGACTTCGGTGAGGTACTACTGGGAGTGTTGACAGCCCCCCTCCCACCCACCCACCCCCTCCCCCCCCCGCCCCCTGTCTGCAGCAGTGTCATAGGGTGGGGTGGTGGTGGTGGTCGTCCACTTCCCCAGTGGGTCACGATGCGGTCGGTTCTAGAGTCCATCATGGACCACCAGCCAACATCACATGAAGGAATGAAGTGGGGGTAGGGGGTGGTAGGCCTCTGTCCATCCACCCCCGAATCATCCTCAGTACTCTGACTCAGAAGAGCAGCAGGCGAGAGAGAGGAACTCCCCCATGAAATGAGTTTTCTCCACCACAATGCATCGAGGAGGGGATTGGGATTACTCTTTCCAAGCACTGGTAGGCAAATGGTGGTCACTACCAGAGATCAGACATTGACTGGAAAGTGAGTTCGTTGTCCGTGGCACGAGGCTCGAGGTGACTGGAATCCTAAGGTCGAAGAAGAGACCCATCATCCCCACATCCCCCGTTTAAGCTAATTGAGACTGCTTTGTCGACCAACAGTTCGTCCTGAGGGACAAGTGGCCCGGGATGGTGTCAGGACTCGGCACTGTGGGCTCCCAGACTGACCTAGAATCAGGACCGGCCATCATTTCACGGAAGTGCAGCAGGACCAACACTGGGAACAGGTCCAGGACCGGCCATCACTTCACGGGAAGTGCAGCAGACCAACACTAGGAACAGGTCTTGTCACTTGGACAGCTGAACATAATACAAAGGAAGACAACAGAGAAACGGATTAGCCACCTGAAAAGATCTAAAAATACGGCCAGTCATGCGTCATCGGGGTCGACATCACCGTCAATTCAGGAGTGCTTATAAAAGGAAGACAAGTGGAGTTAACCAAAGCCTGCTAGAGGATCAAAATACGGAAACCCTGCGTCATGTCTAGCAGTGTGCAGGCCACAGAAAGGTAGTAGACATCAGCTCATTCCAACGGAGCGCTTATATCTGACTGACCATAGGACGGACAGCAGTAAAGGAAAGCCTGACTGACCAGGACGGACAGCGAAACCCTGCGTCATGTCTAGCAGTGTGCACAGCAGTAAAGGAGCGAGGGGATCTGACTGACCATAGGCTCAGCACCAAAGGAGCGAGGGGATCTGACTGACCAGGAGACGGACAGCAGTAAAGGGGCGAGAGGATCTGACTGACCATAGGACGGACAGCAGTAAGGGGCGAGGGGATCTGACTGACCATAGGACGGACAGCAGTAAAGGGGCGAGAGGATCTGACTGTCCATAGGACGGACAGCAGTAAAGGGGCGAGAGGGATCTGACTGACCATAGGACGGACAGACTTACCTGCGTGTCGTAGAACTGCATTAGCCACGAAACTTTAAGCCAGCAAAGCAAAGCTATTGGTTATGCTCTGCGCCAGGCTGATATTGCAGAGTATATGTGACACGAACATACATAGTACAGCTTACTGTTGCATGAATAGCACTTTTCCCTTTGATGAATATTATACTGGTCTGAAGGAGAGAGAGAGAGAGAGAGAGAGAGAGAGAGAGAGAGAGAGAGAGAGAGAGAGAGAGAGAGAGAGAGAGAGAATCTTCCAAGTAGGAACAATGACATACTAAAGGAAACATTTTGCTTTACATTACACAATATCGCCAGTCGATAGTTGTTTTTTTTTTTTTTTCCAAGCAATAATACAAAAGCTCATTGCACTCACCAGCAGATAAAGAGATAAAAAAATCCGTTGCAGTCCCAATGCTCCCTCTCGGACCGATGAACAGCAGAAAAAGACAAAGACAACGATGTATTTTTCTTGAATTTACCCACATGAATTTCATATCTTGGTATAGGTTTTTGATACACTTTTACTATGACAGTGTCTGTCATGCTATATTGGACGGGTGACAGTAAAGGAAGTGACTCTACGCAATTCATCAAAACCCAGTTTGGTCTGATAACACTGAAATACTCTGAATATTTGAAGTGGATACAACCTACGCATTCGTTGATTCGAAAACGCACAACATGGAACGGCTGCACACGGAGTACGAATTGACATTCCCATTGGTTGATCCCAGTTCGACTTTTGACATGGAACTGGTCACTGGCGAAGAGATAGCCAGATGAGCCTTCTACAGTAAGTTCTTTAATTGCCGGGATTTTCAAACATGCAGCCAAATCAGAAATTTCCATGGACACGAGCTCTGTATTGGTACTGTGAGTGCTGGGTCTGTCCATAGTATTCTGTTGTGTTGAAACACTGATTCTGGTCCCCTGAGACATGGTAAGGTTTAAATGGTTTCGGGTTGGTTCAGTCTCCATTACACCTTGCAATCTGTCACTATGTTGGATTGTACTTTTGACATCAGTACGTTTATGAAGAAAATATTCCATCGTCGTGCTGTTGTTTTTTCCTTTGAACTCTGGACTGCTGCTCACCTCCATGCCAATGATACTGCAGAGCACACAGATGATGAGACCAGTATCCGTGGAGATTGTGTTACCAAACATCATATGTTAAATGTAAGTTACCACTGGTAGCAAGCAATGTCTACAACACTGTGTCACTTACTCCAAGGTTTAAAGAAGTCAGAGACAAATTCTTGCCCGCAATCATCAAAACATCACAGATGTGATGTGTCTGTAGAGCAAAAAACCTGGAGGAAACAAAGGAATATTAAAGGCAAAACAAAGCCGCTGAAGAATGACAAACATTCACGTAATGCTGCTGTTGGCCATTGAAGAGGGAAGCCAAGCTCTTAGAAGAAAAAATGAATACTCCGTAGACTGTATGAACCTAAGCCAATATCAAACAAAACATACAACAACAAAAACCTGGGGAATCAAGGAATCTTGGATTTGTTGCACAAAAAGGGCAAGCTTCTTGCCTTATACTGGTTACATTTCAGGTAACTTCAATACGTAGCTAGATTCTCTATCTGTCTGTCTGTCTGTCTGTCTGTCTGTCTGTCTGTCTGTCTGTCTGTCTGTCTGTCTCTCTCTCTCTCTCTCTCTCTCTCTCTCTCTCTCTCTCTCTCTCTCTCTCTCTCTCTCTCTCTCTCTCTCAACACCAGATATATCATTGTGGTAATTACATAGTGAACACATGATAGTCTTTTTTTAACGATTATCTTACTCAAAAGAAAGCAAATGTCACATCCTACTTTTGTTGAAGCTTACTGATATATCAATTGGAAATGTAAACAGTAAACAATAAACAGTAAACAGTGGGGTAGTTTTTGCTCCCATAAGGAAACCTAACACAGAATAACTTTTATTCAAGACTGGCACATCCTTTTAAACTTGAATAAAGTCAGACAAATACAAAGACGAACAATCTAATGGGGTGGGAGGGGGGGGGGGGGGGGGGGGTGAACAAGCACAGGCCAACATAGTATAAAATGTAGGGGGCAATCTTTGAGCCTACGCTTGAGGATCCACCCAAGGATGCAAGGGAGATCAAAAGACAAAAACACAAACACAGAAAAATAAATACAAATAACCTCGATTTAATCAAACGAAATTGGAAATGAAATGAGGCAGGGAACAGTAAACAATAAACAGTAAACAAGTGGGGTAGTTTTTGCTCCCATAAGGAAGGAAACCTAACAGAGTAACTTTTATTCAAGACTGGCACAGCCTTTTTAACTTGAATAAATGCAGACAAATACAAAGATGAACAATCTTATAGTGGGGGGGAAAACAAGCGCAGGCCAACAACTTAATTGTCTTCATAGTAATGACTTGGCAAAACTTTGGACTTAAGGAGGGGGGGGGAGGGAGGCGGGAGGTTGAAGATGTAGAAACTGGGAACATGAAATTAAGAAAATATCTTACAGATATGAAAACTCTTCACCAGCTGCCTAAGGGAACCATTGCAATCCCTTTTGAAGGCAGATGTATTTGTATTGCCTGCTCCGAGGCCTTTCGTCCGCTGGGTCGGAACTGCGCTTGTGGCTCTGTAATCCCGCACACCGTGCCAGCCTGACAAAGCTTCCAAATATCCGATCCTTGGTTTTTGCAGTTGCAGATTGTCCTGACATTGGAATATCATTGCCCCAAGTCATCACGGTCTCTCAGAGTTCGACGGGCACAACAGTTGTATGATCTCTGCACGCGATCTTTGGTACCCCGTCTTCAATATCCCATCCCCCTTTCGGGGTACGGATAAGATACAATCGTATTTGGTTACGCGCTGTTTTTCAATCATGTATGCGCCACTTGCCGCTGGAGTGCATCATCTTGATTCTGCATACAGAACGACTCCTTCGGAGTCTTGTTGAGTATGATCTCCTTCATAGGGGCAGGAGTTCTATCTTTTGCTGTTCTCGCTTCTTTTGTGCTCGAGTTTGTCTACCGCTGACCATCATGGGGTCAGCATACACAGGGAACCCTCGTCAGCTGATTCTCCTCTCTCCGCCTGGCGAAATGCCCAGTCAATTCTCCCTCTTTAGGCTGATCGTTACAAGGACTTTTCGCTTTGCCTCGATGAACGGGGTCCTGAAGTCCACCACGGCCACAGGTAGCAAGTTCTGGCACCTGGTGGATGCCAACAGTACAATCGCAGACTTTCTTCACATATCCAGGCTTCCCTCGGCTGTAGCAAACAACTACAGCTTTCAGAGGTGCAGACATACTGGGTGTAGGACCTAGTCCGCATATATATATATATATATATATATATATATATATATATATATATATATATGCTCCCATAGGATCAAGTCCACATCGTCGGCGTTGTCTTCGTCTTTTCAGCTGCCTTATACAGAAGTGAGAACCGTCGTCTCATTCATTCTGGAAAGGTGAGTGAAATCGTCTTTAGCCTCCTTTTTATGGTTTTTCTCCTTAGCTTTTGCATCGAGATAAAATCGTTAGAGCTAACCCGCGTTAACTGCTTTCGTTTTCTGCGAACGTTAACAATTTCATGGACAACTCGAATATGATTGTTTTTGAATAAACCCCGCTGTGTTTCTGGCGAACGTGAGCGATTTCACTTACAACACACACACACACACACACACACACACACACACACACACACACACACACACACACACACACACGCACAAACACGCACGCACGCACGCACACACACATGCACGCACGCACACACACACACACACACACACACACACACACACACACACACACACACACAGACCAGGTAAAAGCTAATAGGAATGTTATATATTATCTCTTAACATGACATTCTAGGTTTGTCCTTCCTTTTACAGATTTTTGTCAAAGATTTTCTGTTTTCTGTTTCCTGCATAATGTTCTCCTTTTCATCAAGAACCATACCATTATTTGCCACTGACATTGTTATATGTTTGTTCACAAAATTCTTTCTCCAGCCCACAAAAGTACTTAATTATTTTTTCACTCAGTCCATTTGGCTTTGTATCTTAAAAGGAATCCTACCATTTACTTTCGTTTCTCTTTTCGCTTTTTATCTTGTGTAGTCTCTAAAACGTCTCATCTCTCTCTCTCTCTCTCTCTCTCTCTCTCTCTCTCTCTCTCTCTCTCTCTCTGTGTGTGTGTGTGTGTGTGTGTGTGTGTGTGTGTGTGTGTGTGTTGTGTGTGTGTGTGTGTGTGTGTTAGAAAGCTCCATTCATTTTCCAGTGTACTTGTAGTTCTGGATCAACATACGTTTTCGCTGTAGTGTATGAAATACCTTTGCTTCTGACTTCTTTGAGAAGGTCGTCTAGAAAAAAGGTGGTAAGAAACTGTGAACTGAATTTCTTCCGTTTCACTATCTTTCAAGTTATTTCTGTCCTATTGTATAGCTGCATAACTGTTTTGTTCATTTCGTTTAATTCATTATGATCCCTTAACAGAGATAGTTAAATTTTCAAAGCGTGTTTCTTTTATTATTTTCGGTCATTACTAGAGTTATAGCTGAATGGTTTGATCTGAAACCAAGTACATCACTGCACGTTTTTTTTTTTTAAGGAAAAAAAAAGTTAACAGTCAAGTCTACTTTGATGTACGGAGCTATTTTTTGGTTTTAGATCTCCCCACATAACTACTAATCGATGATTGTTAATCATTTCATCTACATTTTACGTGCTTAGGCATTATGAGCTTATCTATAGATATCATTATCTTGTACAGTGTCGATCGATGGATGATCTTTGTTTCAAAGGGTGACAGATAAACATGAAGATGCTGTTTTCACGCTTGTCCTGTCCCCTCAGGAACCGCGCGGAAGTCGAAAGAGAAAGAAAAGCACAGCGATAAGTTAAAGAAACAAAGGACGGGAATCAGAGGAAGATTCACCTCATCTTCACGTACTGTCAAAAAAAAAAAAAAAAAAAAAAAAAAGCAATCCAGTCGAAAAGAAGAATGGATAAACAGAGATCCTTCAGAGAGATTTTGTAAAAAGATTTCATATACACACAATCCAAGTTTACACACACTAGAGCATGGCGACAGGAACAGTGAATTTTCGTCTACCTCAATCACTGAGTTGGTCAGCCAATACCCAGCATGATAGTGAATCTCGAGAGGAGAGCTGAGTCACGGTAGGCTAAAGAGCAGGAAACATCTAAAGACGGCAGACAGTGATGTTAGTCTTGCAGAATCAACACTCACTTTGACATGACTGATTAAAACAACTCGACTTAATTCGATTATTCAGGAAGCCTGTTATGGCTTTCAATCAAATCATATATCTTCCTCCTTGATCAGAGTGTCTGTAGTAAGCTTCTGGTGTAATGGAAACTGGTGTAATGGAAATTGCTGTGCGGGATACATGAAACAATGGATTTGTAGTGCATGTGGATGTGAAAGAATGATGAATGTGAAAGCTACAGGTATGACTGATGTTATAAAATCATATCAGTTTTAAACTCAGTGACACTAACAACGGTTTAAGAAATGCCATAAATATAATTGCCATTACAGCAGTTAGTATGAGAACTACAATGCGAGAAAGAGTCGTGAGAAAGTGAGGACGACTCACGAGTAGAGAGAGAAAGAGAGAGAGAGAGGGAAGAGAGAGAGGGGGTGGATGGAGGCTGTGGAAGGGTGGAGAGTAGGAAGTGAGCTGGATCACTTCCAATATAACCCCCCCTCTCTCTCTCCCTCCCTCCCTCTCTCTCTCTCTCTCTCTCTCTCTCTCTCTCTCTCTCTCTCTCTCTCTCTCTCTCTCTCTCCCCTCCCAGCTCGGTACTGTATCCAGTTGATGCCCCAGTGAAAAGCCTGCGACTACAAGCGTCACCAAGCACTATCACCTTCAGTTCCTTTCAAAGTGAGGTGACTGCAGGCAGAAATTCAAACAATTAAAAAAAAAGAAAAGAAAATTGTAATAAATCCGCCAGATAATGGGGACAAACAAATTTTCATGCTGTAATTTGTTTGTCCCTTTTGTCTGGCGGATATATCATAATTTTCCTTAAGAAATACTATCATCTTCGGTACACAACTCGGTTCCAGGTACAAACCTCATTGATTTCGCTCATCTTCGGTACACAACTCGGTTCCAGGTACAAACCTCTTTGATTTCGCTATCTGAACAATCTTCAGTCGATGTTTAATTGTAAGTATTAAATCAGAAGCATGCTAAGGTCATTTATGAACAAGGTTATTCTTCATATCTTGTTGTCAAAAATGTTTTCACTACATTGCAACGTCTCGATACACTGCACAAGCGTAACGGGCATCCCATGGAACAAAAACGTCACAGTTGTCACTGTCACACACAGCAGCTACCACACTTCAGCCTCAGTGTGAGGAGGGATAGGGAGGATGCATGAGAGACGGGGAGGATGTAGGTGAGATGGGGAGGATGTAGGAGAACCACCGCTAATCCTGCGTTCTATCCACATTGGCACCAAAAAACACAAACCCCAAGCCACTGAGTTCAAAACAAACAAGAAAACGATTAAGAGAATTCTAACTGTTCTCTCTGTTATAAATTGTCTCCAGCCGCCTTACCCCTTTTCCATACCCCTTACTTCTGGCCACCAGAGAGAGAGAGAGAGAGAGAGAGAGAGAGAGAGAGAGAGAGAGAGAGAGAGAGAGACAGAGGTCCAGAAAATGAAGAGAACATGAAAAAGAAAAAAACATAACAGTCGGCAAGTATTTGCTGGCGCCTTCCCCCTCCTGCTCCTGTGGTCTTGAAGACCAAACACCAGAACACGTCCTACAGACCTGTCCCCTTCTCAAGGGACTGAGAGAAACCGTGTGGCCAACGCGGACTCCGCTGCACACGAAGCTCCACGGCTGCCGACAAGACCTGGAGAAAACGGCTACATTTATCAACGAGGCTGGGCTGACGCTGTGAGGCGAACGAAGAAGAAGAAGAAGTCACGAGACGTAACTCTTGTTGGCTTCCTGCTGCCACGGTGGTGTCGAGTTCGTCATTGTTTTTGGTGCGTCGTTCCAAAGATTAGTGCGTCCTCGGTCAGCTTTCAGTTGGCTGTACGGATAAACGATTTGGGAATAAAGCTGGAGACAGATAACCTCATTGTTAGCACGGCTCTTAACATCATGTGTCTGTGACAGTTCCCCCAATGTGTGTCCGTCTGCAAGCACACCTGGCAGCGCTGTGTGTGGGTCATTCATAAACAAGGCTATCGATCACCAGAGAGAGAGAGAGAGAGAGAGAGAGAGAGACTTTTTTTTCAATTAAATATTTCCTGTCTTTCTCGAATGTCGATGGCTAATGGAAGTGGTCGACCATTTTACGTCCACCAATCGAAGGGTACGAGTGGAATGCACACTATGATAGTTCATGTGGCGTGTAGCAGCTCATGCTTTGAAAGCTATCGTGGAGCCTGTGACACACGCTTTAAACGTAATTTATCTCACGGAATACTAGGGCTATTCTAGCCCATACGGGTTACATTCACTTCGAGCTTCGATTACTTTCAATCATGCTGAAAACACACACCACAGAAGAACATGCCGGGATGTGAAAAGGGAAATAATTTGAAGTTCAAAAAGTTGGAGAGGTTATGCTTGAGTTGCGTCCCTTTAGCCACAAACCAACCCACCCAGCAAAACGCGCAAACAAAATGGATTTCCTTCAGGAGCGTAAAGAATATCTGTACAGATAGACGTCATCGGACTGACATTAATTTCTTGGCATTAGCGGGGCAAACCAAAACAAATTCCGGGAGGCTGCTAGTTTGGAAAAGGGAGGGCAGTGTGTTTTCTTTGTGAGGCTGATTTAACGAGCTGACCAGAGTTATCAACCGCACAAAGGAAGGTCAGACCTACAGCCTATCCTTTTCTTTGAAAATTGACCAGTTGACATTTCAAACAAATGTTGACAACATCTGTATACCAGTGACAA
>JADBJO010000779.1:424593-464593 GCA_016801955.1 Conus betulinus | reverse complement strand
GAGCAAGTAGTCATCTTCAGGCTCAGGACAGGCCACAACCGCCTGAAACACCACCTATCATTCAAACCCGCATCGGCAACACAGAGCAGTGCCCCTGCAGAACAGGCAGCCAGAGAACAGAACATCTGCTGCAGTCCTGCCCACTCCACCGAGCGCTTCGAGAGAAAACCTGGCTCGACCCAACACCAGTGGCCCGGAAGCTTACGAAGGACTGGAGGACCTGCGACGTATTGCCACCTTTGTCCAGGAGACGGGGGAATCCATCTAAAGAAATGACGAACGAGACAACAACTACAACTTCAGATGCGTCCATCCAAGGATTTCTTCCAGAACTACATCCTGAGGACGGACGCGTCTGACGTCAGAAAGACCCAGGACTGGGCACCTGGCCAGAGGATCTTTGATGGTTCAGTATACCTTCTCTTCTGCGTCACCTCCCTTTACTTTGGTCAGCTCTACATTTTATGATAGTGTGCAGATGTCGTAGAAGTTGGGGACGAACTCTCTGTGGTATCAAGTCAAGCCACTGAAGACTACATTAAATTCTTTTGTGGCGGAAGTCCTATTCTTGTGACCGTCTTCACATTGTATTAAAAGCCCCATCTGGCTGTTCAGTAGCACGTGATAAATGAATCCATGTTGTCCATGCCATGGACAGACTTACTTGATCTTACTGTTAGCTTATCTTCATTTTCAGCTGCCAGAATGTAGTGCGGAATTCCAGCATGTTTTTTCCTATATACCTATGTGTACTCACTCACTCACCACACACCAGAGTATCTTTTGAATGGAATACCACGTCCACCATACCATTTAGCAGGGGTGGTTGGGTCTGTGGGATGTGCTCGACAGCTGGAGGGTGGTGTTTGTCGCCGGTGGGTTCTGCAGTCATGAAATACGGGCTGGTACACCCATGGGGATGCTACTTTAAGGCTGTTATAAGTTGCATCCTGTAGTCTGATTTACATCTGTTCAGGAGCAGTTATGTCCCTTGATATCTTAATGGAGTGTCCTGCGCGTGCCTGTACCCATCGTCAGCACAGCGCAGGCCTCCAAGTGTGGTACAGGACTGCTCTAAAGGCAGGTGAAGACAGTGCTTCTCTGGGTCCTCCCCAGCACCTGCGGGTGTTTCTTTTTTCTTCTAGCATCCGAATAGCCCTCGTGTCAGAGGAGCTCTGGAGCTCACGTTCCCATACAGCATTCACTGTAGCATTAACAATCATTTCCGTCAGGAGTCGCAGGTGCTTTGACGACGTTTTCTTTCTGATAGGTACTTTCCAGCAGCCTTCATGGAGATCAGTTTTACCCTTCCAGCAGCATTCACGGAAATCCGTTTTCGAGAAGCGTTTATCTCCCCTCAGTGTTTGGAACAATACTGCAGCCATAGGCTGAGGTTCTGGATAATGAAAAAAAATCATTATCATTTATTGTCTTATAGTCTAATGGTCCACTGTTTATTCTGTCTCTCTTCGAAACACTCAAAACAGAGGACGCGTGTGGTGATTCGTTAGACTCCTAATTCATCTCACTTTCCTTGGCAGCACACGAAATTTGACCGGATTTCTATTTACCCGGGACGGATGAGGTGAGTCTTAGATGGTGGTTCTCGAATGCAATAGTTCCTGTGACATGTGTACAATGGTCATAAAACTTGGTCACAGTTGATTTTGCTTATTCTTCTTCTCTCATTGTATTTCTACCGCAGATTTGCCTGGAATACCATCGTTTTTCTCCTTCACATATTTTTGTAAAAATTTAGACTAGCTATCTCCTGAACAATGACAGATGTTTTTCATCATACCAATAATATTTTGTATCAATGATATTTTGTATCAATGATATTTTGTAGTCAGCACGCCGACGTATTAATGTTTGGCTCTTTTCTGGAACTTCCGTCCTTTTTCTTGCAGTCGTAATGTTTTACCTTGCTAATGCACCTTTTCAAGTTCATTTCTGGCTAGTTGGCGAGTTTCTCCCAGTCTCTCTCTCTCTCTTGATTCAGAATTGTACCGCTAGTTGTTTTTAATCTCTGACTGTTCCAGTTCTTTCGTCCACAATTCTTGATGATCTGCATAGGCTCGCTTATAGTCTTGCCAAACAGAAGCTCAAAGGAAGAAAATGCGATGGACTCTTGTGGTACATCATGGTATGTAAACAGCATTGCATTGATGAATCAGTGCCCCTGTTTCAGTTCTTCCCCGCACAGCTTCTTCAGCATGGTTTTCCTTTTGTCTCATTGAGTTTCTCCCCACCAGTCCGATGCGCATCATCATGGAGTCATCAGTGTGGCTGGAAAATGCATGCACACACTGTTTTTTTACATGAATGCAAAAAATATACATTCAAGTGTCCTTGGTGTAGGCGCAGAATGCAAATTCACACAGTCGTTTGAATCAGTGTAAAATAATGCGATCTGTGTCCTCAAGAGAGCTAGCAAAGTGCAGACAGACAGGGTGTCTGTATGACTGTTAAACATGTACATCTGTTTCATCACCTTGGCCATGATGTGGTGCACATTGACTTTGAACAGATACAGCTATTTCCTTTAATATTGGGAATCAGAAGGGGCAGTTGTTTAACAGTTTGATTTCCAAATTGTTCTCAAACAAGTCGAATGTGGGCCGTCAGAAGTAAGGTATATGACGATTGTTCTCAAAACCCACTATGCACGTGTGTGTGTGTGTGTGTGTGTGTGTGTGTGTGTGTGTGTGTGTGTGTGTCGCTGCCTTTTTTCTGCATAGACCTCAGTAGAAATTAAATGCCAGAGACACCGTTCCGAAGTAGTAGAGGTGGTGATGGTGTTGTTGGTGGTGGTGGTAGTAATAGTAGTAGTTGTTGTGGTAGTAGTAGTAATTGTTGTTGTTGTTGTAGCAGCAGTGGCAGCGAGAGTAGTATTAGTAGTTGTAGACTAGTAACAGCAACAGCAGCAGTACTAGTAGTAGTATTGTTGTCATTATATATATATTATATATATATATATATATATATATATATATATATATAGCGCCTATCCTCGGTCACAGAGCAAACTCTAAGCTTTAGAATAAACACACTACCTCACTCACTCAACGGGCTGCCTACCCAGGTAGAGCCGGCCGAAGAGCAGCCTACTGGCGCTCGTTCTGTCGTTTCCCGCACCAGTCAAATATCAGTCACTCATTTTCATTTATCTCATTTATTCCTCCAGTTTCTCATATAGGATGCATGCGATGTTTTACACGTGTCCTCTATTTCCACCGGTACACGATGGCACACGATAACAGTAAGTGACAATCTTTGTGGCTTGGTAAGAAATACCAGGCGGCTATCTTCAATCTACATCAATGTTGCCAGGGCAGCGGGAAACCCCCCCTGCTCTTTTCGATTTTCAACTGCCATGGGTTCTTTAGCGTGTGCAGGGGGCCAGGTAGGCACACGGGTCTGACTCGCTTATAGTCCCCATCCGATGGACTTGACGTTCAGTTCGATTTGTCATTCAAACTGGGAAAGAAAGGGCGAGAAAGGCAGGGCTCGAACCCGCGCACTTCTCACACGTTGGATTGGCAGGAGAACGTCTTAACCACCCTGCCACCTTTCCTCCTAAATAAGAAGTAGTAGTAGTAGTAGTAGTAAAGGTCGTACCAGTTCTCATGTTTACAAATGTTTGTAACCGTTAGTTGAAACCTTTGAAAAGCTGGGTTTAAAAGAGGGACCGTTCTTACATTCTGGTTAACAGATTTCTGCATGTGAATGTCCACGAGTATTGTTCAGAGCGGCATGTAATATAAACGGGAGGTAACATAACATTGCTGTCTTCATGGCAGCGGTTTACCCTTTTCTTTGTTCTTATCATTCCGGAGCATGGCCGACGTTCAGGAAACTCATAAATAACACTGATATATCAGTGCGTTTCATGTTGTGTTCGTGGCATTGACAGGAAGGCACTGACTGTAATGATTTATTGCCGGCGTACAGAAGACTCAATGACAAATGATTTATAGCATGTGCTGGTTTTGTTTATAGCATGTGCTGGGGGGGGGGGGTTTATGAGGGGGACAATGGGTGGGAAGGGGGGGGGGGGGGGGGGGGGGGGGGGGGGGGGGGGGGAGGGGAGAGAGAGAGAGAGAGAGAGAGAGAGAGAGAGTGAGTGTGTGTGTGTGTGTGTGTGTGTGTGTGTGTGTGTGTGTGTGTGTGTGTGTATGTGTGTGTGTGCGCGCGCGCGCGCGCGTTATTCAAAGATTTACTCATCCCGTACTCCATTGTATGGCAAGGAGGACGTAAATGAACATATAAACAACGAGAATCACAGAATCACACAACACATGTGACAATGAACAAAAACCCTGTGGCTGTGCACACATGAATGTCAACTTGAAAATAGAGTGAGTAACAAAATGTATTAAGTTCAGCTACTTCATTTCATATCATAAATGCATTCAACACAAACATCTGGTAACATCCGACAAGCGTATTCTCAGGTATGAATTTTGTTTTTACATTTCTATATTCAGGTTATGGCATACGAAATAAAATGTGTTTCCTATCTGTCGTTTATAACATTCCTAAGAAAGACGGACATAAGGAAAGGCAGAAAAGAAAAGAAAAGATCTAGTTGCAAAGGGAGCCGACTGCAGGCGGAAAACTAAGTGTGTATATAAGACTAAAAAGAGGACGAAGAAGAAGACAAGAAGACAGCGGAAAAGGTAGGATGAAGATCTCTCTGGTAAGGAGAGAGAGAGAGAGAGGAAGAGAGAAAGAGAGAGAGAGAGAGAGAGAGAGACAGACAGACAGAGAGACAGACAGACAGACAGACAGACAGAGAGAGACAGAGACAGAGAGAGAGAGAGACAGAGAGAAGAATTAAAACAGCACAACAACAATAATAATAATAAAAGTAATGATAATAATAATGATGATAACAATGATGATGATGATGATGATGATAACAATAATAATGATAAGAACAATAATAGCAATAATGATAATAACAATGATGATGGTGATGATAACAATAATAATATGATGATGATGATAATAATAATAATAATGATAAATGATGATGATGATGATGATGATGATGATATAAAAATAATAATAATAATAATAATAATAATAATAATAATAGGCCTACGTATAAAACAGACGTTTGTTGCTCAAGTCGTTTATGGCATGCTAACCTAACAGAATTGGGTTTTTAGCGCCGAAAGAATATCTTTTAATTACTTTTGATGCTAAAAAGACTGTTGTGTTTCCCAAATACAGCCCACTTCAACCAAAACAGTTTTTGTTAGCCAATCTTTATTCACTTGATATGCAGTGATTCTATCATCAATACTAATCAGATTTCTATCATCAAGACTAATCAGATTATATAATCAAGACTAATCAGATTCTATCATCAAGACTAATCAGATTTTGAGACTTTCAGTTTGATCCTGGCTTTGTCTTTTTTCGTGAAAGTTTCTGCAAATTCTTTTGGTCACCCTCTTTCTTGAGGCGTTTTCAGGGGAGCTGACCCTTTGTTCTCCTTTGTCTTCAGCGTAGTGGTTCGTTCCATCAGAATGCATGATATCCGGAATGTAATGTACACTTTCCGCTTTCTGAGCGTTGTCAACATCGCCCAAACTGCTGTAGTGCTCTTTCAGACATAACTGACTTTCAGCTGGTATCTTCTGCGAACTTCTCGCTCTTTCCATTCATTTCCATGTCACCGATTGGATCAAAGCAAGGTTTTCGCCTTTCTGTCTGCCAAGTCCCCTCAGCATTTTTTTTTTTTTTTTTCTGATAACATTTTACATCGTGTCTGCATCTGGGGTTTGAGAAACTGGCTTTGTTTCCACACCATCTTAACCTACCTATTCTATGTGCTTCGTTGTTTTCACACAGGACAAGGTCTGTTCATTGATCTGTTTCCCTTTCAGTGTTTTTTTTTTTGTGAGTTGACTACGACAGGGGGGTGATCATAACCTTTACTGAAGGAATATTTCCGCACTCCAGTCTACGGTAAATAGTGTCCTAAACACACAACGCTGTTGATACTGCCAGCACCTCTTTGCCGTGCTCTGAGCTTTTCTTTTGTCACTGTGGGGACACAGGTGTATTAGGACTAGTTACAATCTCTTTATTCAAAGGACTTATGACATTGTTGCATTTAGCATTAATTCCGTAAAACGTTGCTGCTCCCTTCGTGTGAGACTTCGACCTAACCAAAGGAATAAGCCATCCGAATCTCCCCTCCCCTCCTCTCTCTCTCTCTCTCTCTCTCTCTCTCTCTCTCTCTCTCTCTGTGTGTGTGTGTGTGTGTGTGTGTGTGTGTGTGTGTGTGTGTGTGTGTGTGTGTTGTGTGTCGTATCTGCTTCTGCTCTTCTCTCCATTCTCTTCTCTCATCCTTCTTTTTTTTTCTTTTTTTCTTTTTTTTGTCTTTTTTTTTTGTAACCCGTGACTCAGGCGATCGAATGTCTGGGAAGTGAAGACGTCTACTCACAATTGGTTGAACTAAATTAACCGCTAGAAAAACAAGGTACTGAGGAATATGTGCACATACACAAACACACACGAACACACACACACACACACACACACACACACACACACACACTTGGATGACGTTTCGGTCAAAAACCATGCTGACAAGCGAGGTGAATGACCCACCCCTCCACCTCCTCCTCCTCCCATCCTTCTCTCGCAACTCCTTCATCCCGCCGCCTCCACTTCACCCATACCACTTCCCTCCCCAAGGTGCACACCCCTTCTAGCCTCACCTGCCTGCACCCCCCACCCCCCACCCCCCTCCCCTCCCCCATTCCAGCTACACCCCCGACTCCCTATCCACCAGTCCCAGCAGGGTAGCTGTCTGCTGTTTGTCAGCACTTGTCAGTTTGGGGTGGTTGACCCGTTCTGTACCCCTCCCCTTCCTCCCCCTCCTCCCCCCCCCCCCCCCCCCCCCCTTCCAAGGCAAGCACCTTCACTGTCACTGACCTACGACCACATGGTTCAGGTTTGCTTTCACACTATGTTGGTTTTCACTCCCAAGAGGGGGTGCCATGTGTTGAACCTTGGTAACGCAATTGGCGCGTGGTTGCGGGTAGGGGATGGCAGAGAGAGAGAGAGAGGGAGAGAGAGAGAGAGAGTTGTGAGGGAGAAGGCTGAAGGGGAAAAAGGGAGAGAGGGAGGAACATTGGTGTGGCAGACAACCGTGTAATATTGTGTTGGGTCAGACCGTATGGCGTGAGTTGGTCGTCACAATCATTCGTGCAGAGAGAGGATTCGAATGACGACTACACACCCCGAGGACAGAATTACGCCATAGTATGACGGAATCTCTCTCTCTCTCTCTCTCTCTCTCTCTCTCTCTCTCTCTCTCTCTCTCTCTCTCTCTGTGTGTGTGTGTGTGTGTGTGTGTGTGTGTGTGTGTGTGTGCGCGTGTGCGTGTGTGTGTGTGTGTATGTGTTTGTGTGTTTGTGTGTGTGTGTGTGTGTGTGTGTGTGTGTGTGTGTGTGTGATCAAAATCCGCGATTTTTTTTTTCTTTATCATTTTTTCCAACATTTCTGTGTGAAATTTGTATATACTTTGTTTTCTTTCCTGCCAAGGACAACTGCGGCGATATGCCCGTAGGTTCTTTTACATGAGCAAGTCGTCGCTCGAGCACCTCGATGTATCCTCACATCAGAAAGACTAGCGGCACTCAGATCACCCCTTTAAGTGTAGTAGGAGGGTAAGTAGCAGGGAAAGAGGAGAGGGTGGGGATGGGGATGGAGAGATGGCGTGGGTGTCGGGTGCCAGAGGTGGATGGGCAGGACTGAGGCATGGGGGGTGGGGGGAGAGGGGGGGCAGGAAGAGAGAGAGGAGGGGGCGGGGCAAGTGCCTCCGGCGGAGGTATCAACCGCAGACCTGAGATAAGTTCATTTCAGAGGTGAGCGGATTATCTACTGGCTTGCTCCATGTGTGAAAGAGCGACAGTACAGAACTACATTAGTGCTAGTGGCGGGAAAAAAGGAAGTGTGTGTGTGTGTGTGTGTGTGTGTGTGTGGTGTGTGTGTGTGTGTGTGTGGTGTAAGTGCGCGCGCACGCGCGCGTGTATCTCTGGGAAGTGACAGAGTCAGGTGATAGGGAAAAAGGTAAGTTGACATCTCTCTGTATCTCTTGCTAGAGACAGCTGAATGGTACACAAACGGGGAAAGACAACAATACAACAATAACAAACAAAAATAACGTGCAAGCAACATCGGATGTGGAAACAGGTTGTGAATTGGAATCTCCATGCGAACCGACGTAAAAAGTGGTATTCTCGCTGTCCATTTGCTCTCTCTCTCTCTCTCTCTCTCTCTCTCTCTCTCTCTCTCTCTCTCTCTCTTATCATATCATACACGGCACACTGTCTCCATAGTTTTGCCTGAGAATTACAATGCATTAATCTCGGTCGTACTTTCCACTTTTTCCGTGGGTGTCAATTCCGTGAGGGAAGCACAGGTCACTGGCACATGTCACACAAACAGTCCAGTGAGGGAAAAAACAGGTCACTGGCACATGTCACACAAACAGTCCAGTGAGGGAAGCACAGGTCACTGGCACATGTCACACAAACAGTCCAGTGAGGGAAACACAGGTCACTGGCACATGTCACACAAACAGTCCAGTGAGGGAAGCACAGGTCACTGGCACATGTCACACAAACAGTCAGTGAGGGAAACACAGGTCACTGGCACATGTCACACAAACAGTCCAGTGAGGGAAGCACAGGTCACTGGCACATGTCACACAAAACAGTCCAGTGAGGGAAACACAGGTCACGGGCACATGTCACACAAACAATCCAGTGAGGGAAACACAGGTCACTGGCACATGTCACACAAACAATCCAGTAAGGGAAACACAGGTCACGGGCACATGTCACACAAACAATCCAGTGAGGGAAACACAGGTCACTGGCACATGTCACACAAACAATCCAGGTATGCAAGCTGACTCGAGGGTATTGTTTCTGAGCTCCAGTTTACGCATGAAAGTAAGTCAGGCGAATCTCTTTCCTCCCGTCTTAAACGTGTTCACGCTCACTTGACTGACGTCAGTCTCCACCGTTCTAGAACGGTCACTTGATTGTGAACATGAATGTCTAAATGTACCAGTGGATGGATCAGAGCTGGGGCTCTGAGCTGGAAACTCGAAGAGATTAGAACTGTGGCAAAGGGCAGTGGCTGATCGGTCAGTCACAGCTGATATCGTATTCCCCCTCTGCCCCCTCTCTCTCTCTCTCTCTCTCTCTCTCTCTCTCTCTCTCTCTCTCTCGGGGGGTGAACACACAGTTCACGCTGGCGACAAGACGTATTCTCAGGTCGCGCTCCACTAATTAATGATTTTCTTTTGATAAGTTGAAGATTAACTCTTTCATTTAATGATTTTTCATTTCCTTTAATTCCTTTCGATCATGCCGATATCAAATTCATGTGCAAGAGCCAGCTGTGGTCAGTTTTATTGGACGTGGCAGAATTTCATGCAGAAACGCGCACTGAACGCCATAGCTGCGCGTCAACACGGTCTTGTGTTGTGCTGGCCAATGAGTGCAGTGAGAACAGCCTGCTTGGCTGTGTTGTGCTGTATGTGCTGTGTGGTTGTTCGCCTGTTGTGAACCTGAACCAGTCTTGTGAAGTGCGTGTGGACTATGCGGGAAATTCGGACACTGTACAACTCCGTATCTCTACTTTCTTATGCTTGCCACTGTTCGATTTCTACAGGCAACAAATACTGACCTACCACAGAAATACAGGTATGTGCTGACTGTTTGTTTTGTTTTGACCTGTGACACTGGAATATTTGCCGCCATTGTCTTCCTGTCCTACTGCTTACTTGCGTGTGGAGACATTGAACCAAACCCTGGCCCTAATCAGGGAAGGGGGCAAAAACGGGAGTCATTTCCATCATCCAACGTTCCGTACCAGGGAAGGGGGTATGACCGGGAGTCCTATTATACACCACAGCCCTACTTCAGTAACAGTGTGCCCCCTGTACATCGTGATGACAATTTCTATGGAATTGATCTTTCATTTAATCGACTCCAATCGGAAATGTCCCAAATTCTTCATGACGCCATTGCAAGAATAGAAGCCAACAATGTTCGTCATGAACAAAATGTTGAAAAAAACACTTTGTGTCAGTGGAAAAGAAATTATCAAATGTGGAAAAGAAAATAGAGAATCGTATGTGCCTGCTAGAAGACCAGCAAGCTCAACTCGCAAATTGTAACAGAGAGATGCAGGATCGGTGTCACTCATTATGGTCGGAAGTGCACAGATTGACAGAAGCGATTACTACACTATCAGACAAATGCGACTACCTGGATAGTCAGAGCAGACGGACGGAACAATCTTTTGTTTTGGGGCTTTCCTTTCGATGGAAGTGGCCCTTCATTTCAAGACTATGAACGGAAGGTTCGTCAAACTGTGCGAGTCGGAATGGGCATTGACGAAGACTTGGTTCTGGATAGAATATTCAAGTCTGGCAGAGCTATTGGTGTGACATTCCAGAGCTACAGCCAAAAAAGATTAGTGCTTCAAAATGCACCAAAACTGAGAAATTCAGATGGTTTTCAGAATATCTTTGTTCGGGAAGATTTCTCAGAAAATACTCAACAGAAGAGGAAAGAACTTCTCCCTGTGCAACGCCAGCTAAGACACGAAGGGCAAAGATCCAGTTTACGCTATGACAGGCTGATCACGGATAAGGCGGTCTACACTTATGACCTCCGCAACAAAAGAATCCTCAGATGTGATCAGCCCCTACACTCCAGACGAAGGAACACGTCCCTCTTTTATCATGATGCCAATCGCTCAAGAGGGGGGTGAGAGGGAATTCTCAGTGATGATTCGCGCTCACAGAATCGTGTGGATGATCATGAAGTGCCCACATACTGCTTATCGACAACTGACTTTCCAGCTCTAAATGCAGAAGAAAGAAATGCTCCAGTCCCAAAATCAATCAAACCGTCACCCGTTCCACCTGTTCCTCCCACTGGAACAGACCATGCAAGCTCCGGTCAACAGGAAGGGTTGCCATGCATGGAGGCAGCTAATCCTAAAGATCCGCCCCAGCACACAGACACCACTAGAGACACAGATACTGTACCACAGCAACCAGTTCAGAAAACCAGTGGTGACTCGGTACAGAAAGAAAATATTGTATATAATTTACGGGCACGAGCTATACCATCCACCAGTGACCAGCATGCCCAGGCAACAAACAGCGTGCATGGAAGCCAAGAGCCTTTAACTCCGTCGGCTGAGCGACCGAGGCATTCCGGAAGAGGTCGCGGCCGTGGAACACCCAGAGCTCAGCAGCGGATAGACTCCATGCTGCAGACCCAACGAGCGGTACAACAGACCCAGGCAGAGGTCGTGTGTCCAGGCTCACCCACGCCGAATCCTCCTGATGGTGAAGCGGACGTTGCAGTGGAGGATAGTGGTGAAGAACCCTTCATTGATGCTGACACCTAGGATGAAGGCCGGCCCCAGCGACTGTCTTTCCTGCTCTTCAACATAGCAGGACTTGCAAACAAACTCAGAGACTGGGACTTGGTGAATTACATAAATGATTTTGATTTTGTTACACTAACAGAAACATTCATGGACAAAACTTTCGATATGTCTGATGTTTTTCCAATTTTGTTAAATTCGTTTCTCCCGCTTTGAAATTATCTCATCACGGCCGTTGGTCAGGTGGCGTAGTTGTAATGATAAAAAAGAACCTGACAAAATATATTAAAGTAATACCATGTGAATGTGATAATTTAGTTGCAGTCAATACGCGGTAAACTTTTGGGCAGTGCATCCGACATACTGTACGTGTCTGTGTATGTCCCACCATATGGTAGCCCGTTTTATGACACTGCGGAATCCAGTTGTCATACACTGGAAGTTGAAAGGATTATAGGTAATCTATTGGCAGCGGATGCTAATCTGTACTTGATTGTAATGGCGACTTTAATGGACGAACAGGTAATGTACAAATGATTAACAATCCTTTAACTCAAGGTTTTTGCTCTGATGTTTTTGATAGGTCTACTACTTTCATAGACAACAGAATGTCATGTGACGTAGCGATAAATGATTTTGGTAAGAAGTTACTTGATATGTGCGCCTGTTACAATTTGAAAATATTAAATGGGTGTCCAGAACTCGAGGGTTCTGGTAATTTCACATATTTATCTGAACAGGGTCATAGCGTTATTGATTATTTCCTTACGAGTTTCGATCTTTGTGGCAGTTTTGAACGGATGGTCATAGGAGACAGAATTGAGTCAGACCCATATGCCTGTTGAATTGTATTGTAAGATTGGTAATTCCATTGTTCAACCCACTGTCAACAACGCTGTCCAGCTAGAGAAGATTATTTGGTCAGAAGATCAAGCCCACATGTTCACTGAATACTTAAGATCAGAACTTTTTCAGACCCAACTTGAGTTGGCAATTTCTCTGATTGATATGGATCTAGATGAGTCGGTGAATATTTTTACTTCATCATTAAAAGAGGCAGCTGAACCAATGAGAAAAAAAAGTGTTAGTAGGTAAACAAAGTGCTCGTAAAGCCAGATGGTTTGATAATGAGTGCTTTTCAATGAAAAGGGAAGTAATAAGGCACCTTCGAAGGGCTAGAAAAACTAAAGATGAAGCCGACTACGTGAAATACATCGGAGTGAGGAAAGAATACAGGACTATGCTCGACATGAAAGAGCGTGCCCAGAGAAACTTTGATTTTGAAAAATCTTTTAAGCTCAGTGGAAAACTCCAATCAGTTCTGGAACGAGATTAACAAGAATAAAAGAAGAAGTGTTGTTATAAATGACATTACAGAAGACGAGTGGGTACAGCACTTTGAATCAGTTTTCAACGAAGGATTTGTCAACGGGGAAGATTGCCTAAATGATGAATCGGACGAAACGTTATTTGACATATATTGGATGGAGAGATAAGTGAAAAAGAAATCAGTAAAGCGATTAAACACATGAAAAATAAGAAGGCAGCGGGTTTAGATGGTCTTTTGCCTGAAATGTTGAAGAATGCAGAGCAAATAATTCTACCTTACTTGAAGAAGTATTTCAACGCTATATTCTCTAGGAGCTTTTTCCCCATCAAAATGGGCGGAGGCAGCAATAATTCCACTGTATAAGAAGGGTGATGCCAACATTCCTGATAATTTCAGAGGCATATCTCTGTTGAGTGTTCTTAGTAAGGTTTTTGCACATATAATCAATGGCAGGTTAACTTTTTATGGGCAGAGCAAAACGGTATCATTTGTGAGGCACAAGCTGGCTTTAGAAAAGGCCGCTCAACGATAGATCATATATTCACTTTAAACGCATAATTGAAAAATACTTGCAGAAGAGTACGAAACTATACGTGGCCTTCATCGATTTCAAAAAAGCATATGATACTGTGAACCGTAAGGTATTGTGGGCGGTGCTGCTACGAGCAGGCGTGCGAGGTAGAATGCTAAAAATGATTCAGGCAATGTACTCCGATGTGAAAGCGTGTGTTTTATGTTTATAATAATACACGTTACTCAAGTTTCTTTTTGAATGTTTACAAGGCTTAAAGCAAGGATGTGTTATTAGTCCGTTATTATTTTCTTTGTTAATAAATGAACTTGCAAATGACGTAATTGTAAACGGTAAACATGGTGCTACCCTCACATCAGACGAAAAACTGAGCTTTTCCTTTTGCTGTTTGCTGATGATCTCTTACTCTTTTGGCTTCTACTGCTGCGATTGGACTGCAGCATCAACTGAATATTCTCCAAAGAGAAACAGAAAGACTGCGGTTAACAGTAAATTTAGACAAGTCAAAAATCATTGTTTTTCAGGAAGGGTGGTTTTTCTCAGCTCAAGGGAGAGATGGTTTCTGAACGGCACCCCGCTAGAAGTGGTTATTCGTACAAATACTTAGGTCTTACTTTTTCTACTAGACATAGTTTTACACTTGCCATGGAAGAACTAAAACTTAGAGGAAAGAAATGTACAAACGACATCCTGTGCACACTAAAAAGAATTGGGTGTAATTCACCGGATATTTTCTTCAAACTTTTTGATGCACAGGTTGTCCCGTTGCTGCTTTATGGCTCTGAGATATGGGGGTACAAAGCTTACCCCCAGTTGGAGCAAGTACATCTGTACGCATGCAAAAGATTTTTACATGTAAGAAATAAATCAGCAAGCGACGTAGTATATGGAGAACTTGGACGTTTTCCATTATGGGATCAACTGTTACCCGGTGTATTAAGTACTGGCTTAGATTGTTAAAAACAACCGATACAAGATTTTCAAAGAAAGCGTACAACATGTCACTGTCTATGCATGAGAAAGGCCATGTAACATGGGCCACACATGTTAAAAAATATCTGTGTGAAAATGGATTTCAAGAAGTATGGATTTTTGGTTGTGGTAATGAAATAGGATTCATAAAAGAATTAAAATTCAGACTATTTAGTAATTTTTGCCATCATTGGCGAAACCATTTGGATATCAGTCCACGGTTTGTCCATGTATGGTAAATTGAAGCACATGTTTTCTCGAGAAAAATATATCATCAGTATTCTGTATGTAGAAAATTACAGGAATGTTCTGGCACAATTTAGAATGGGTGTTTCTCAATTAAATGTACACAGATTTTTGCTTTTCACCTACAGCTGAAAACACGACATGCCCTGTATGTTTAAATCTACAAGAAGATGAAATTCATTTTATGTTCAAGTGCCCATTGTACAATCAGATCAGAAAGTTGCATAAATTTGACGTGACTGCGGGTGAGAATTTGGAATGCAAACTGATTGGTGTATTTACTACTGAACTGCCCGATCAAATAGTCAACTTGGCAAAATTCCTAGTCTCTGCCTTTAAAATAGACAAGCCTTCATCGGCAATACAAACATGTGAATCAGAAATATCCTGATCATATAAATCATGTACAGTTCATATCATATGTCTGTCCAGTCAGAGTTATGTTTTTCTCTGTGATTAGAGTTTTCCGCAGACTTTTGTAGGAAGAAACTGATTTCCCGTGTCATCTCGCCAGAGCGGAGCGTTCAGCTTTCTTCTGCTTTGACTTTACAAGACCAGTGTGAGTGACAGCATGGCGTTGTATCTGGAAGCCTTACGCACGGAAAGCATTGATGAGTAATAGTGCCACAACAGGTGGAGCAGATGTCTGTCTTTCCGGACTGCCATTGTTGTTTTGTACATATTCTGCTTACTTTACTGCATGGCTGCTTCATGGAGATACCTTCACGTCCTGCTGTGTTCTCACAGAATCCCTCTCCTTCGCTTCACTTATTCCTGTCTCCCCCTTGTCTACCTTTTATTCACACTCTCTCTCTCTCTCTCTCTCTCTCTCTCTCTCTCTCTCTCTCTCTCTCGCAATTTTTGCTTCAGGAAAGAACATGATACGATCTTTTCTTTCCTCATGTTTCGCTGCATTATTGATTGAAGGCTGCAGGTCACAGTACGTATGTATGTCATGCCCTTACCGGTGAGGGTGGGGTTGGGTGAGGGGGGGGGAGGGGGGCGGAAGAGAGGTGTCGATGTCCTTAGACTTCTCAGTGTACCGTGCACTTACAAGAAGGTTCTTGAACCCAGAGGACTACCACATACGTGCGTTCTTCCTCTTGCCTGAACTTTTCTTCCCTCCCCCTGTACTTGGCCACAGAGATGCAGATAACAGTGATGGGTCAATGCCAGGTGTCAGTTACCCCAAGGCATTACATAACCATTGGCGATCGCTTAAGCAATGATTCACACACACACACACACACACACACACACACACACACATATTTGAAGCAAGTCATTTTGACCCTCTGCGATCGGGTATCATCATTGGAAAAGACTGTGCTTCAATATCAAGAGTCGATGCAGAACGCCAAAATAGAACACCGTTCTACTGTAACCCAGTCAACACAGACGGAAGATTCAAGTACGACACGTTCTTATGCGGAGATAGCTAGAACGCCTCCACCACCTGGTGCTGCGCAACAATACGCACAGGCGGATCCGAAGAAGAAAGGTAGGACCAAAACTGCAAGCCCAGTACAAAAATCTATTCAGAAGTCGCCCGCTTTGCATGACGAAAAAACTTCGGATGACGCAAATCGCAAAATGTCGTACTCGGTGTATTCCAAGAAGAACAAGAAAGAAAGAAAGCGAGGAATCAGATCTACCAAAAGTGCTCATTTTGCATGACTCTGTGTTGAATCACATACAGCCAAACAGACTAGGTAAATCCTATGATTTCAAAGCCTGCAAAGAAAGAACCTCCACTCTCAGACACCCCAAAACACACTGAAAACTGCCTGCTCTTCTCTTGACAAGCCAGATGCTGTTGTTATCCACTGTGGCATCAATGATCTTAAAGCCAAAGACGCCAAAGAAGCATGCAATAACCTTACCTCTGCTGTGAAAGGCATGGCCAAAAGACACCCTACAATAAAGTTTGTTGTTAGTAACTCCACCGCCGTAAAAGATTCCAGTCTAGAAGTGAGGAGGCAGCTGTACAACGCAATGGTCACCTCAGAGCTACACGACGTGCCCAACATCTCCTTTGTCCGGAATGACAACATCAAGCGGTACAACCTGAGGGACGCCATCCACCCCAACTCCAGAGGGACCAGCATCCTCGCCAGTAACATCGGGCGACATCTTCGCAACCTCCTCTGGGAAACGCCCAAGGAAGCCATCACGCTCTACAAGGTTCTACCACCCCCCCATACCTACTCCAGATCTATACATCGTGACTGGTTCAATCCTTACCTTGCGCTGAGCGACTGGGACCTTTTCTACTGACGTCAATTTTTGTTCCGCCTGCAAACTTAGGACTGCTGAGTAATTCACGTTCACTTTGCCATTAATGACTGTTCAACATCGTAATTCAGAACATTGTAGATTCTGTTAATCAGTTATAGACGAGTGAAGTATTTTTAAGTTACCCTTGTATGCCTATATAGTATTAATCGTCTGTTTTTATTTTTGTCATATTTCTGACAAGCTAACGTTGTGTATTGTTTTAGCATTGTTCTGACAATCTTTGTATCATTAGAGCGTGATTAAGGTTTCCTTTCACTATATTATTGTTTTTTACTTACGTTCGTTAATTGCGTTTTCCCATCCTTTACATGATGCCATCTAAACATCTTCAAGTCATGAAGTTTATGCAGTGGAACGTTAGGTCTGTTTCCACAAACTTGCCTTATTTAGTTCAACATCTTGCGAATAACTCCTATCAAGCTCTTATTTTACAATCTTTGAATGTGAAAAGAAGCAAACTGCCTAAATTATCAGGTTATTATTACCCACCAGTTCATGAAAAAAAGTAGATGCTGTTACTAAAATCAATACAGCTATATATATTAAAGAAGGAACAGATTATAAAGTATACCCGTCCCCTGCTCCAAACAATATTCCAACTTTACATTCGTGTGCGGCTCGAATTAAATTAAGGGAAGATTTTATGATAAACATAGTCTCTACATATCTTCCCAAAGGACCAAATGAATTTAATACAGAATGGTTACACACTCTACCAGACAACGAAAAATGGTTAATAGCAGGAGACTTTAATGCGCATTCGCCGTTTTGGGACAAGGATTGCATGTCAGTAACTAGTAACCGATTTGTAGAAAATATTGTTGATTCATGTTTATACTTGCTTAATGATGGCAGCATAACCAGAATTCCAGATATTCCAACTCATAGAGCATCAGCAATAGATTTATCCTTGATATCTCCTGCATTAGCATCTGAATGTAGTTGGTCTACCTTTGACGATACTCTAGGAAGCGACCACCTCCCAATAATTGTAACTTTTGATAAAATAACTGATTCTTGTGAATTACAAGAAGACATAATCCCAAAATATAATTATAAATCAGCTAACTGGGAAACGTTCAAAAACAAACTAGCTACATACAACACTGTTGATATTAATATCGATAGCATTGATCAGTTATATTCGTATTTTACTGATGCTATCCTTAGTGCTGCAGATGTAGCTATTCCAAAATTTCGCCCAGTTAAGTCAAACAAACACTCAGGAAATATCTGGTGGACACCTGCTTGTGACTCAGCCGTTAATAACAAAAAATGTTTGTATAAAATATATTTAAAAGACAAAACACCAGAGAATCTAATAGCCAAGAACAGAGCGAATCACTACAGTAACATGGTAATAGCTCAAGCTAAAAGGCAATATTGGTCGTCTTTCTGCTCTAATGAGATTTCGAATCATAAAGATTTACAAAAAGTTTGGAAAAAGTTTCATGAAATGAAAAGGGGTTTAAACTTACCATTTTGTCCTGTCAAGCTGAAGAACAAAGAATTTCCATCTAATCAGAAAAAACAGAATCATTTGCCGATATGTTTTCCGAATCTATGCGTTTGGAAGGTCTATCCTTTAAAGATCAAACTTCCAGAACAGAAGAAGAAAATAAAGTCGATTATTTAGATCCAGTTGATGATAATAGTCATTTCATCAATGCTCCAGTTACTCTTGATGAAGTGAAAGATGCAATACTATCTCTTCCTAATAAGAAAACTTCTGTGGGACTAGATAAAGTCTCCAATGATATGCTTAAACACCTGCCTGAAAATTTTATCTTATTACTGCAGAAATTGTTTCAAAAATGTTGGTTTGAGGGCGTAATGCCAGAACAATGGAAACAGTCTATCATTGTACCAGTTTTAAAGCAAGGCAAACCTCCAACAGATATGCATAGTTACAGACCAATAGCATTAACCTCACATACCTGTAAATTATTAGAGAGAATAGTTTTGAGAAGATTGACGCAGTATTGTCAAAAAAATAAAGTTATTCCAGTTTAATCAAGCAGGCTTCCAAAATGGCAGGTCTGCTATTGACAATTTAGTGAAGCTCACAACAAATGTAAAACAACAATTTGCAAGAAGAAGAAATGTTCTAGCGACCTTTTTTGATATCAAGAAAGCCTACGACCAAGTCTGGCATGCCAAGCTCCTTTATAAACTGAAACAAATCGGGATTTCGGGACATTTATATCACTACATTAAATGTTTTTTGAAAAAAAGAAACATACGTGTTCGAGTAGGGAATGCATACTCCAATTCTAGATCTTTACATATGGGATTGCCACAAGGTTCTGTTATCGCTCCTATGTTATTTAACATCTTAATGTACGATTTGCCCTTGCTCCTATCAAAGCATGTTGTATTAGTACAATATGCTGATGATCTATGCATTTGGATGAATGTTACAATGAAAGAAAAACATCAAAAAGGGAATTGAACTACATTAAGAAGATATATCAAAGAGAGCTCAATCATATATGTACTTACATGGACGAAAATGGTCTGACTTTATCTACAGAGAAAAAACACATATGATTCTCTTTAACAATGGCAGCAATCCATCAGAGCTGCCGTGTTTTAAAATTGAAAATACGAATATTCAGTATAAAGATATTGTGAAATTCCTAGGTATCTATCTTACACCAAAGTTATCCTGGAACGCTCATATCAACTACATCGCTACTAAGGCAAGGAAATGTTTAAATCTATTAAAGATTATAAGCAAACAAGCCTGGGGACAAGATTGCAAAGTTTTGAAGCATCTCTCTACGTCGCTGATTAGATCAAAATTGTCCTATGGACAAGAGGTATTTTTTAGCGCCCCTAATTATTTACTTAAGAAACTTCAAAGCATAGATTGCAAGGGTTATAGGCTTGCTCTTGGTGTGCCTTTTTCACGCATCAACGCTTGGAACTTACAAAGAAATTGGAGAATTGCCTTTGGACGAATACCGAAGTCTTGCGTGCGCTAAATACGTTCTTAGAAGTTCGACAAGTAACAACTTTGCATCTGAGGAACTGAAAATTACATCTGAAAATTCTTTTCCTAAAAGAGCTAAGCAGATATCATCACTGAAACCAATTGCCACTTACGTATCAGATCTACTTAAAAGGTCTGATATAAATCCAAGTAATATTGACACAGATCAAGCGGTCTCCCCTTGTCCTGCTTGGGAGATGAACAAAGCGCAGTTTGATATTATCATACTGACACGAAGAAAAATGAGAATCCAAACATTATGAAAACTGAAGTCCAATTACATATACAGAACACTTATCCAAATCATTTAAAGATATATACAGATGGTTCACTCCTAGAAGATCACCGGGCAGGTTCAGCTTTTGTAATACCAGCGTTAAAAAAAGGAAAAGTCATACTACATGGCAAAAATCGATCCATCTTTACTGCTGAACTTATTGCTATTCTTATGGCTCTCAATTACATAGTTGATTTTCCATTACAGTTTTTTCAAATCTTATTTGTGTAGATTCTCAGTCGGTACTCTATGCTTTAAGATCATCAGATTTCAAGAAAAAGACCAAAATTATGTTAGAAATCAGTCAATTAATTCATATCTTAACGTTAAAAGGGACCAACGTTTCCTTCTGCTGGGTTCCTTCACATCTTGGATTTTCTTCAAATGAGTGGGCTGACAAAGTGGCAAAAAAGGGCGCAGGCAAGCACAGAATCCACTGAAATTCATGTTCCTTTATCCATTCAGGAGGGTTATCATTTGCTGGAACAAGCAATATGGAGCAGAGTTAAAGGCTATAGCCAGAGAAAAGATCGACTCTCCAAGAATATGTATATTGATTCTCGTGGTTTGGATACAAATTATATTTTAAATCATACTGGCGTAATCAAATACAGACAGATTAGTTCACTATCTTACAGGATAAAACTTAATGCGTTCATCACAAAATATAGCAAAAATGTTAGATGTTTATGTGGTGAACAAATTCTAGCAAACACATCATTTTTGAATGTCAGAGGTTAAGACCTATCTTGCCAGTGATTTCTGAAAATTGTATTGAAGGCGTTCTCAAAAAATGCATCTAGTTTGTTTAATATTTCGAAATGTTTACTTCATAGTCCTGTAGGACATTTGTTATAGACTTGTTGATTGTTTATGTTGTTAATGCTTTTTTTTTTTTTTTTTTTTTTTTTTCTTCCTTAGCCAAGAGACATAAATACATACACACACAATACGGTTCCTCTCCCCTCCTCCTCCTCTCCGATCCCCCCCTCCCCCCCCTCCCCCCCCCCCCGTCTAATATCACTATGTGGATAGACGTTAAATTGAAGACAACAACGTACACAGCATACTGTCGCTACATAAAATAAGCCGAACTGGTTCTATATAGCTCGGTTCGTATTTTCAACCTTTATTAAAGCAGGACATCTGCCGAAATCTTGAATACATATGGCATCAACTGAACGTGTGTGTTACTATGTGTATTGATATGAGCGCGTGCGCGCGCGCGCGTGTTTGTGTGTGTGTGTGTGTGTGTGTGTGTGTGTGTGTGTGTGTGTGTGTGTGCTTGCGTGCGTGCGTGCGTGCGTGCGTGTGTGTGTGTGTGTGTGTGTGTGTGTGTGTGTGTGTGCGTGCGTGCGTGCGTGTGTGTGTGTGTGTGTGTGTGTGTGTGTGTGTGTGTGTGTGTGTGTGTGTGTGCGTGCTTGCGTGCATGCGTGCCCGCGCGTTGTGTGTGTGTGTGTGTATGTAAGTGCGTGCGTGCGTGCGTGCGTGCGTGTGTGTGTTTGTGTGTGTGTGTGTGTGTGTGTGTGTGTGTGTGTGTGTGTGTGTGTGTGCGCGCGTGTGCGTGTGTGTGTGTGTGTGTGGTCTCTCTGGCAGGAGTCAACACCACATTCGCTGGAAGAGATGGGCTGCCTCAGGTATCTCTGGTCCAGTCTGTGCAAACACTGCTACACAGCAACAAAGATGGTGAAGTGGAGGCTCGCCCTGGCTATATCCGCCTTGACAAGTCTCCACGTCACTGAGCAACTCCCCACTGAAGACTAGCACTCAGACCAGTCGCTGATGACGTGGGCACTTGGCTTTGGAACAGGAGATCTCATCCATGAGGAAAGCACCGAAGCTGAAGGAAATACAAGGACATCTTACATGAGACAGGGAACAGTAAGCAGTAAATAACAAACACGTAGTCTTGCTCCCATGATGAAACCAATAGACACCCCTAACTCCAGGCATGTTTCCTTGCTTGTTCTGTGTGCTCTGTGCTGTTCATATCTGCTAGGAGATTCGGTGTCGTAAGCAGCTTTCGTTTGTTGTTATGGGCGCGTATCTATTTCGCCGTGGGAACAAGAGTTACCCGACTTGTTTGTTATTTCAAGAAAATAGTTGCTATCGCTGTCACCCCTCGGGATATCAGCTTTCTGTTTTGGAATCACATTTGTCCGCTGGTTTTTTTTGTTTTGTTTTGTTTTTTTTTTTTTTGTTTTTTGTTTTTGTTTTTTTGTTGTTTTTGTTTGTTTTGTTTGTTTTATTTTCCTTCTTAGAATCTCAACTGTTTTTTCCCAGTTTTGCTTAGATTAGAACTTTTTTTCCACGTTTTCCCTCAAGACTGCATTTGGTTTCTCAAATATCCTCAAGATAATGACTGTTTTCCCGGAGAGGAAAAGGGTAAAGCAGTTGTCATTCCTACTTACAGTTTCAATTTCGGTTTCATCCAGGAGGTTTCACTGCGTCCGGACTAGTCCATAGACGCTACACCACATCTAAGTTTCCAGAATACATTCAGCAGTATTTACAATTGATGGATAAATCAGTTAATGACTATGGTAAAGGGATTCAAGACGAAGGTTTGATGGATAAAGATGAATTGTCTTACCCTGCACATTTAACCCAGTCGCTGGTCAGACCTTAATGTTCTGCGCGCCTATTTCTAATTGTGTGTGTGTGTGTATGTGTGTGTGTGTGTGTGTGTGTGTGTGTGTGTGTGTGTGTGTGTGTGTGTGTACATTTGTGGGGAACGAACATTATAATGTGGTATATTTATTATCGATTAGTAATGGTAACAGTAAAGACGACAACAAATAATGACAACGATAATGGTGATGATGACGATGATTGTGGCGAAAGTCAAAATGACAGAGTTGAATATACTATCTGGTGTGAAAACGATAATGAAGGTGGTAGTAGTAGTAGTAGTAGTAGTAGTAGTAGTAGTAGCAGCAGCAGTAGTAGTAGTAGTAGTAGTAGTAGTAGTAGTAGTGATAGTGGTTATGAAGATGATGACGGTAATGATAATGATAAAAGTAAAAATAACAACTGCAATAAGAAGAAGTATAATAATTATGATAATGATAATAAGAAAATTAACAGTAATGATAATTATACTGATAATGATAATAATGATAGCAATAAACAATATAATCATCATCATCACACCAGCATCATCATGATCATAATCATTAAAATAATAATAGCAAATAACATAAATAAAAATAATAATAATAATAATAATAATAATAATAATAATAATAATAATAATAATAGTTATAATAAAAGATAATAAAATAGCAACAACAATAACTATTATGATATTGATAATAGTAATAATGATAATGCTGTGGATTGTACTAATAATTACTATTATAATACGATAACAATAATAGTAATGATAACAATGTAGTGTAATAACAACAACAACAACAACAACAATGATGATGATGATGATGATGATGATGATGATGATGACGATGACGATGACGATGATGATGACGATGACGGCAACAACAACAACGACAATAACGATAATAAGAATAATGATGGTGGTGATGACGACGACGACGACGACGACGACGATGATGATGATGATGATGATGATGATGATGATGATGATGATATGATGATGATGATGATGATGCATGATGATGATGATAACTAGAAGAAGAGGAAGAAGAAGAAGAGAAGAAGAGTAAAAATGGAAAGCATGTTTGATTAAAAAAAAAAAAAAGATTAGATATCCAAAGGAACTACCGACGTGCAACAATTCTTCTCTCCTCCTCTGCCCCCCACCACAGCACGTGGAACGCATGACACGCGACACACCCCGCATTTCATCTATTACCACCACCACTTCCCACATCAGCACGAACGCCTTTGGACTGCGCACAAAGCCACCATCTTCTCTCCATCCATCCACACCAGCACTCCCACAGGCATCAGAAGCCCACGATCACCAGGCTGAGGCACACCCCCAGGCATCAAGAGCCCACGATCACCACGCTGAGGCACACCCACAGGCATCAAGAGCTCACGATCACCAGGCTGAGGCACACCCACAGGCATCAGAAGTCCACGATCACCAGGCTGAGGCACACCCACAGGCATCAGAAGCCCACGATCACCAGGCTGAGGCACACCCCCAGGCATCAAGAACCCACGATCACCACGATGAGGCACACCCACAGGCATCAAGAGCTCACGATCACCAGGCTGAGGCACACCCACAGGCATCAGAAGCCCACGATCACCAGGCTGAGGCACACCCACAGGCATCAAGAACCCACGATCACCACGCTGAGGCACACCCACAGGCATCAAGAGCTCACGATCACCAGGCTGAGGCACACCCACAGGCATCAGAAGCCCACGATCACCAGGCTGAGGCACACCCACAGGCATCAGAAGCCCACGATCACCACGCTGAGGCACACCCACAGGCATCAAGAGCCCACGATCACCAGGCTGAGGCACCCCACAGGCATCAAGAGCCCACGATCACCAGGCTGAGGCACACCCACAGGCATCAAGAGCCCACGATCACCAGGCTGAGGCACACCCACAGGCATCAAGAGCTCACGATCACCACGCTGAGACACACCCACAGGCATCAAGAGCTCACGATCACCACGCTGAGGCACACCCCACAGGCATCAGAAGCCCACGATCACCACGCTGAGGCACACCCCACAGGCACCAAGAGCTCACGATCACCACGCTGAGGTTCCCATGAATCTGTTATGTACACCGACGTGCGTTTTCTTTCTGTGCATGCCCACTAATGCATCATCATCCGATGATATGAATAAATGAACGGATAGATCAGTGGATCTATAAAACAGTAAATATTGCAAATAATGTTTCACATAGACACACACAGTCTCTCTCTCTGTCTCTCTGTCTCTGTCTCTCTGTCTCTCTCTCTCTCTCTCTCTCTCTCTCTCTCTCTCTCTCTCTCTCTCTCTGTGAGTGAGTGAGTGAGTGAGTGTGTGTGTGTGTGTGTGTGCGTGCGTGCGTGCGTGCGTGCGTGCGTGCGTGCGTGCGTGCGTGCGTGCGTGCGTGCGTGTGTGTGTGTGTGTGTGTGTGTGTGTGTGTGTGTGTGTGTGTGTTCCTGCCGAATCAGCTTTTACAAAACATGTTTGCCTGAATTGTAAAACTAGTTATTCGAAATGACAACGGCGCAGTGTGCAGGTTGTCGCATATGAAGAGAACAGTAATAAACAGCCTCCTTCTGGGGGCTGCCGTCAAGCTCATCGTCTGCCGCTCTATACATCAAAGCACTGCTCACATCAATGCATCCATGCACACGTAAATGGCCAATGCTTGATTGTACACAGCCTGGTGGTGGTCATACGAGTGGTGATAGCATGAATTCCAGCGGTCTTCTCGGGGCATCTAAACCAACCTTGGCATGTCAGTGATGTTGAATGACGAGGCGGAGTGTCTTTCTTGTCAACTGTGTTGATAACCGTTTGAAGATGAGTGTGGAATTCTTCAATCTGGCCATCATCATTGTCTGATGTGAGAGCATACAACTGCATTACTTACTAAATTGCTGAATGGTTTTGCTCGCAGGCAGAATGTCATGACACCGCTAGAAACAACGTGACATCCAAAAAAAAAAGCGTTCCTGACACATCTGCCAATACTGAGATCCGCTGACATTAGTAAGGGAAAGAAAACTAACCAGATTCAGTGGTTCAAGTAAAACTGCATCCCCCCACCACCCCAACCCATCCTACCCCACCCTCCACTGTTGAGATAGGGGGACGGAAGGGGAGACGACCGACAACACTGTAGAATGGACAGGGGAAGGAATCCAGAGACCCAAGCTTCGTCACACAACCGACGGAACTGGAAGAGCTTGGTAAAATATTCTTCAGTGTGGCTGCACACCAAAAATTAATGCGCCAGGACCTTGCTTAAGGAGTGGAGTATTTATAGACTGGCGTAGATAGTTTATTTTTGATTTTTTTTTTTTGCCTGAAAGTTGATTTTCCTCATTTTCTTTCATATGGTCATCAAGGTGCAAGCCAGGTGGTTCCAAGCAGACAGATTAAAATCAAAGGAAGTGGACTATTTTGGGGAAACCACCTGGCACAAAGATATGGTCACGGGTGAGTGCAAAGGTCTGAAATGTGTGTCACTGAGGGGAAGGTCATGTATTTGAAGATTACATGTGATTTCATCCAGTGCACCCACGCCGCTCTCATTCCGACACCCCGTCCACAGCCACAGCCCGGTCGGCCCCGCTGCAGCCCCGACACCGGCAATCCACAGGGAGCAGTCACTGTCAAGTCGTCAAGAGGCAACCCCACCGGAGGAGACACTGCACTGCTGCCGAGTCACTTCGGTGGTGTTCAGTGGCGCCTGTTCTGATCTAACATACGCACGACACCACCTACTAAGCCCCCTACTGACGACAATAATTGCTTAGTCGCGGAGCCGGCGTGAGTGAGCTCTCCCTCCCGAGGGCGCCACCACATCCGTCCAACGACAGCCCCCATGGACTCGCCGATACCGGTGACCCCGACGGAACCAAACCAAGGCCACAGACGCGGAGAGGACATCGAAATTGAGGTCACCATGAGAGCAGGGCATGAAGGGCCACAGAATTTGAGACATTTTTTTTTTTTGCTGATCGATGAGAATGAGGATGATTAAGATGATGCTACGGATTTCCATTTCGGTCTGAGACTACATGACAGGGCTGTACTCTACGCTTCCTTTCATAATATATCCCGGCGTCAACCAGGCCCGAGAGATACAGGCACCTGCAGTGTTGGTCAGCAAATTTGAGCAACACTCTCAGAAACCCACGACCTCCCAGCCGGGAGTCCGCGACGCTAACTACTTCGCCACGGCGGCTGGCGTTCACCACAGATTTAAGGAGAGAGAAAAGAGGAGAAGAAGAAAAGAAACGGCAGTGTGGTGAAGCACACTTCAGGCCAGTTCTTGGGGGACCAATCGACGATTTGGGCGGGGGATGGAGGAGAAGCGATGTGTGAGGGGAGGGGGGGGGGAGTAAGGGGGTAGAAGTTGGGGAGGGGGTAGGGTGGAGGCATCAAATACTGCAAAAACTGAACACTTTTGCCTGCGTTTCGTTGATTTTTCCCCGTCTTCCTAAAACGGGCGGATCTACGGAGGCATGTGAGTGTGAACGGTGCATACATTAAAAGATCGAATGAAGATGTTGATATTTCTGAAGCCTGAAAAAAAAGAAGTTAGTATGGAACTGCAAAGAAAATTCCTTTCTGTCTTCTCACCTTTGAAGACAACATTCGCCCTGTTTGTACAAAAGATTGATATGGCTTTGAAACGGACAGAATCTGAATCGAAGAATCATTTTCACACTCAGCACGTGTGTAGGGGGAAAGGGGGTGGGGGAAGTAGTGGCGGGAGAGGGGAGGAGGATAGAGGAAAGGGGGAGGGGGGGCGCCATTCGCATCGGGTAGCCATCACGCTTGTGCTTACATTTGTGCGCTTAGAGTTGATTTCATCAAGATTTTGCGCCTTATAAATACCATGAGGATTACTACTATTATGACCAGTGATGACCAAGAGCCTCCTACACCTGTAGGCAGAGGTCAAGTTTCAAGGGGTTATGAAGGGTGTGGTCCGTGGTGTCTAATTAGACACGAACGACTTAATTAGAGAGAGAAAGACAGACAGACAGACAGACAGACGAGAGAGAGAGGGAGGGAGAGGAAAGACAAGAGAGAGAGAGAGAGAGAGAGAGACAGACAGACAGACAGACAGACAGACAGACGAGAGAGTGAGAGAGAAAGAGAGAGAGAGAGAGAGAGAGAGAGGTGGAGAGGGAGGGAGGTCTAGGGAGGGGAGTAGGATCGGTGGAGGTGGAGGAGGATCCATTTACATTGGCTTGTGGTAAGAGTCAGTCACCGGCGAACAATCGTGTGTCAAAGGTCAACGGCTTGTCGGGCGCTCACCTGGCGCAGCTGAGTCAAGTTGTCAAATTTACATATACACGAATGCACATGGCCTTACACGTGCATTCGCGCACTCTCAAATAAAAAACTCGCAACATTCACACACGCAAATACAGAGAGAGAGAGAAACTGGGAGAGAGAGAGAGAGAGAGAGAGAGAGAGAGAGAGAGAGGGGGACTCACACACACACACGGACGCACGCACGCACGCACGCGCGCGCGTGCACACACACACACTTTACACACACACACACACACACACACACACACACACACACACACACACACACACACACCACACAACACACACACACACACACACACACACAGGTCAATGACAAAGCACTAGCAGAATGACCTGTGCATCCATACAGCGGGAAATGGAGGGGCTGGCACTAAGCCTAATACATCCCATTTTCCCTGTGGCACAAACCACTGCCCTGATCCAGGAAACCGCTGAAACGATCATGCCCACTTGGTCAATCAAAGCCAGACACTACCCACAACAGCCGTACTGGACCTCTTTGGCTTCAAAAGCTTACAATTAAGCTTTCTACATGAAAATTGTAATGTTTTCTATAAGAAGAAAAAAAAAAAACTATGACTAAATACCGTCATTGTTGAAAGAAAACAGAAATGGTCACATTTTCCCCTGGTTCTGTTTCACGATGCCAAAACTGCAGATCATGCGTTAACAGAAAAAAAAATGTGACCCTGGTAAGCCGTTACCAATGAAAAGTATAATTATGGCAATTATTTCCACCTTCTTGCCCCTTGCCTCTTTGCAAAATAGTGTTCTTATAGCTTACAGTTCACGTAATGGTGTGAATAATACACTTGCCCTTTAACGTGAGCCACAGTTATCTATTTTCGTTAGTCATAATTTTCTAATAACGGAAATTCTAATTATCCATTTTGATGAGTCATAATTACTGTTTTCTTAGTGATCATGTCTGACTGTCTTGTTAGGCATGAAAAGAAAGAAAACGAGTAATTATAAAGCAACAAAAAGTGATATGCACTATTTTTGCATGAAAACAGCTTTTTTTTTTTTAAGAAAGACATTTTACACAAAGAAAACGCTTACTTCAAACTTTAAAAAATAGGAAATTTCCGTAACGCCATTGTCATCTGATCATTTCGGTTCAGTCGGAAACAACAGACAGCAAGCCAAAACACACGAGAAAGAGAGGAAAAGCAACGTGATATTTACTCAAAACAATGTAAACCGGACAAAGTGAGTCTCGTACTATTGTCTTCCTTGGATGTCACAAACACAACAGACATAAAACATAATTAACACAAAACTCGGTAGGCGAGCGGGAGAGCGCAGACCTCTACCAAAGTCGAACGGATCCTTATCCTCCCTTTGAGCTAGTGGGTATAGAGCCACACCCCACCTAACGTTGCCTTCTCCCTGCAGGGAGTGGTGACGAGGGGACACTCTACACCCCAGATGCAGACAGGTGCTGCAGACATGGGACAGAGGGCCAGACGTCGCTCGCCCATCCATCCTGCCGTCCCCGCTCTTGTAGACACCCCCCCCCCCCCCCCCCCCCCCCCCCGCCTCCAGTTCCTCTATTTCTTTAGATTCGAACCGGGACAGAGGAGGTGGGAGACTGGGTATATCTTGTGGAGAGAGAGTGGGGTGTGTGGTGGGGAGGGAGTGGGTGTGTGGGGGAGGGAGTGGGGTGTGTGGGTGGGGAGGGAGTGGGGGGTGTGGTGGGGAGGGAGTGGGGTGTGTGGTGGGGAGGGAGTGGGGTGTGTGGTGGGGAGGGAGTGGGGGGTGTGGTGGGGAGGGAGTGGGGGGTGTGGTGGGGGGAGTGGGGGTGTGTGGTGGGGAGGGGAGTGGGGTGTGTGTGGGGAGGGAGTGGGGTGTGTGGTGGGAAGGGAGTGGGGGTGTGTGGTGGGGAGGGAGTGGGGTGTGTGGTGGGGAGGGAGTGGGGTGTGTGGGGGGAGGGAGTGGGGTGTGTGGTGGGAAGGGAGTGGGGGTGTGTGGTGGGAGGGAGTGGAGTGGGGTGTGTGGTGGGGAGGGAGTGGGGGTGTGGGGGGGGGGAGTGGTGTGTGTGGTGGGAAGGGAGTGGGGTGTGTGGGTGGGGAGGGATGGGGGTGTGTGGTGGGAAGGGAGTGGGGTGTGTGGTGGAGAGGGAGTGGGGTGTGTGGTGGGAAGGGAGTGGGGTGTGTGGTGGGGAGGGAGTGGGGTGTGTGGTGGGGAGGGAGTGGGGTGTGTGGTGGGGAGGGAGGGGGGTGTGTGTGGTGGGAAGGAGTGGGGTGTGTGGTGGGGAGGGAGTGGGGTGTGTGGTGTGGGGAGGGAGTGGGGGTGGTGGTGGGGAGGGAGTGGGGGAGTGTGGTGGAGGGAGTGGGGTGTGTGTGGTGGGAAGGGAGGGAGTGGGAGTGTGGAGGAGAGGGAGTAGGGGGTGTGGTGCGGACCTAAACTGGTCACTGTGGGGTGTGTGTTGGCAGGTCAGTCCCTGTCCCAGGAAGGCGCATTGCATGTGATGATGTTGTTCTTTGCTTATCAAACTGTCGTGCGGCCAGCGGCACCCGCCAGGTCCCTGTCCCAGGAAGGCGGCATTGCATGTGATGATGTTGTTCTGTGCTTATCAACTGTCGTGCGGCCAGCGGCACCCGCCAGGGGGTTGAGATCCTGTTCCAGTGCCTGGGAAGGACGCTGTGGCAGCACTGGCCCCTCAGATCGCCCCCTGCTCGCCCATCCCCTCGAGCAAGAGTCCTGTTTTCCTTTGGGAACCTGGCAGAATGGGGCCGCCTCGCCCCACGTACCATTCTGGAAATGACAGCATCCCACGCCCTCTTTGACCTGTTCACTCAGCAGGTCACTGAGGCACGGCCGACGGTGGTTGCTGCTGCCTCTGTTGCCTCAGACCAGGACGGCCAAGACGCCCAGAAGAGGCTTTCTATGCAGTCCTGCAGACCTTCGCTAATAAGATCACCCGGATGCGCTCTCTGCTGCGGCGGACAGTGGAGACAGAATCCACTTCAAGAAGACGCCTCCCCCCTCCCCCCCTCCCCCCCCCCCCCCTCCCCCCCCCCCCCCCCCCCCCCTCCTCCCCTCGAACAGAGGATGAACCTTTCGCCAAGACCATCAGTCAGGAGGGACGCTGTCCTTCATAGGTTTCATCTCCCCCACGACCATCAGGCAGCCCCGAGAGATGATCGAATGTCAGCATCAATTACGTTGGGGGGGGGGGGGGGGGGGGGGGGGGGGGCTACACTGCCTACTTCTCTTAAAGAGTCCGTAGCCTCTTAGCCTTCACCAAAACTGTCACGACTCCCTTCCCAGTTTTTAGTTTGATCCTAATAAGCTACGCCAAAAGTGTTGGTCAGAGAACTCCATGGGCCCTTCGCCAGAGACAGTCCATCCCGCCCTGGAGTGATGGTCCCACCACAAACGGCGTGCAGCTCATCCAGGCATGCCCGTCAGAGGCAGGGTTTGGGGCGGAACCCGGGAAAGGTCCATCCTCTCTTAGACCGTGTTCCACTTAGTCGTTTCCCACCTCAGTGAACACCATCTCATTCAGAGCCGGATGCCATTCGACGGTAGCAGGTCCAATGATGTCCTCTCAATGGAGTAGTCTAATAAACTGGTAGACTCCACTCCTGGATTCTATTGGAGGATATCCCTCACTCCTAAGAGCTCAGCGGGATGGCAGCCAGTCGTCGTCCTCTCCCCTCAAGGAAAACCAAGTTCAACATGGATTGCCAGTCAACGATCAGCGAGTCCACCCAGCAGGGAACTGGCCATACTCCACTCACCTGAAGGACGCCTGCTTTCAGACTCTCATTCATCTAGATCATCGATAGTATCTGAGATTCACCTTGGACAATGCAGCTTTGGAGTTCTGGGTCTTCCCCGTTGGTCTCTCTCTCTCGTCCCTTTCCTCCTCAAAGGGGTTGGAAGGGAAATGGACTCCCTTGTCAGATAGAAAACAATTCGCTTGTCCGTCTGCCCTTTACGATTGGGTCGTCCTCGCCAACTCCAGAGTTAAGTGCCCTAGTCACATTATTCTGGGACGGCCTTATGCTTCCACTTAGGGTTTATTGCCGATCCTGCTGAGTGCGAGTCCCAGCCACTCTTTGCTCGCTGGGATGACTTTAAACACCCCCCATCATGAGCGTCTGACCCCCCCCCCCCCCCCCCCCCCCCCCCCCCCCCCCCCCCCCCCCCCCCCCCCCCCCCCCCCCCCCCACCCCCCGCGTCAGACAGACTGCGGTGTCTCTCAGAACTGATTTCCCTCGCTGTGACGTTCCTGTCAGGCAATCATGTACCCGCTTCCCCTTTCAGGATATGGAGTTTATCGCTCTCTTCAATTCCCTGGGATGGGTCTTAAGCGTCCGTCCTCTCCACCTGGAGTTCCGAATACGCTGTTTCATGCTCTGTCAACCCCTCTCGTCAGGCCGAAGCTCTCCTGCGCTGTTGCCACTTGCTGGGGATCACACTGACATCAAGACCCATCGCCTGGTGTTGGAGTCTCCTGTCTTCATCTGATCGTCCTCCATGCTCTAAACAGAATGGACCCTCATCAGAGAAGTTCACACACACACACACACACACACACACACACACACGCGCGCGCGCGCGCGCGCGCGCACGCACGCACGCACTCGCACGCAGGCGCGCGCGCGCGCGCGCGCGCGCGTCCCGCAGTTTTCACCTGATTGACCGGCAATCAGTAGCTATTCTGGAGATGATTTCAAAGCCTTTGTTAACAACCATTAACTTCTTTTCATAACAGCAACATTTTGTCGGGCGAAATCACAATAGCACGGCTCTGTAATCTGTTCAGTTACTGAAAGTTTAAGTGAAGAAATTGTTATTTTGTGTCCTGAGGCGAAGGGATGGGTGGATGGAGACATGCCCATTGATAATAACTGTTTGACATTACTGATATTGTCAAAAAAAGTGTTTTTTTTTACGATCCATCCAAAAAGCTCTTTTGAGGAAAGGCATTAGATCAAGAAAGGCAAATCAAAACACACAGCAACAGCGGTTACAGGCACGCGAACATGCGCGCACTTACACACGCTCGGACGCATGCACCCTTGCGCACACACAAGCGCGCGCGTGCGCACTATAGTAGTAGTACAGCGTTAGCGAGGCATCCACGATCTGACCAGTGTTCTAGGCTAATGCACAGGTCAGATTGCTATGTCTCTTTAACGAGAAGCTCTTCTCCAATTCTTTCTTTCACTTAGCCTCTGTACTGTGCATCCTGCGCACGGTGGTCTAGCGGCTCAGCACTTGTCGTGCTGTGTGTGTTTTACTTTCTTCCCAGTCTTCCGCAGGGTAATCCTTGAACCACGACTGGAGTGGCCTCACCTCAATCTTACGCACAAAGATGACCACCCAGTCCAGGTTTCCCCGATCTAAACTATCTGTCCCCCGTGCCACCACTGCCACTGCCATAACGTCTGGACCTTCTGAGACAGCCTCGCTCAGCCAGTGCCCATGCCAACCGCCAGCTCCTGTCACTCGACATGTGTGGCTCCTGTGCCAGCCCCACTTGCAGCCCCCTACAGTGTCCTCCAGCTCCAGAAAGACTCCGTCCATCAAGGCACCCTTAGCCAACAGGAGGTGCCTCAGCTGAATTACAATGCCTCGCCACCACATCATGTTGCCCCGGGAACGGAGTCCCTGTATGACTACTAGCGTTAGCACATGTAGCGGCGGCATAGTGTGGAGACGACTCGGTCCAGTCTACACCACCATCCAATATCCGGCCAGGAAGGTTCATCTCCCACTTACCGATGGTGCAGAAGCTAACGGAGTCTCCGCTGTAGAGCTACTGGTCAGCCTCTGCACCACCGTCTGTTTAGGAGACAGCTTCCCTTAAAGACGGCCTCTTCTTGAGGGACAGGTGCCCGGGGAGGTGCTCTCAGGGAGTTCTGCTCTCCACGTCAGGCTCCTTATGGGGTCTTCTCCTCACCCGGGACTCTTCCCGCAAACCGCACTTTGAGCCGCTTTGTAACCTGAAGTAAGAATGGTCTGTGCATCCGCTCAGGAAGCAGCGACAATCCTCTGAAGAGATGTCAGCCAACAGTTCTTTCTTTATGTGCGTGTCTATTTCTCTCGTTTCTTCCGGAAGAAAAAGTCAGTATTAGAACACTTTCGAATGGAAACGTTGGAATCGAATGTCATGGGTCAACAGGGCTTGGCCACTTTCCAGGCGATAGTCTTTTTTTTTCGTTTAACAAAACTTCCTTTAAAGGATGTACTGATTCATACACTCATGTCAACATCTTTTTTTCCCACACACACTCAATCATCCCATATTAACTAACGGTCATTCGATAACAATGGACATTGCGACAGAAACAGACCAGACGCTTCTGACGATGACGACGACTCAGTGATGACGATGAAAAGGACGGTGCTTTACGCTAATAATTTTTCAGAATTGCGGTATTTAGTGTACAATGTGGGAGTAGTAATTCTACATACAGATGGATATCTTCTCTCACTTTATGACACAGTGCACACTGGAATATTCAGGACGCCTCACACCTTCGGACGCATAGCTCACAGCACAGAGATACACGAACTGTAGAGGCGGTTAACTAGAGAAAATGCCCTGCGCACCGTCGACGACACACAGTTCACTGGGAAACTGTATAAATCCTGCAGTGCAGGCAGACGATGAGAGTACTCTGCGCACTCAACGACACACAGTTCACTGGGGAACTGTACAGTGCAGGCAGATGATGAGGGTTACCTCTGTGCACCTCTCGACCACGGGGCAGCCTGTGGTAAACAATGATAAACACTGTCAGCTTCAACAAAGGCGACATTATTGAAAAAGGCAAACACGTCTATTTAACCTCGCCTAGCCAATATCTAACTGCCTGCACTGTTGGACATTTCTCTCCTCCACATGTTTCGAGAAAGAAGATTAAGATTTTTATGTTAAGATTAGATAAAGCTAAAAAAAAAAATGGGGTTTTGGGCCTGTTTCACTCAGGAAATACAAATGCATTTATCGTGTTGGCCTTAGCCTTGTGTATATCTCTTTATGTTGTGCATTCGAGAACGAAAATAGAAAAGACAGCTAAAATCGCGCGCATGCGCTTTGATGACAAACGTTAATTAAGTCCGACTACGGTTGTGACAGTTTGGTACCTGAATTTTCTTTTTGTCGATGATCAGTAAGAAAAAGTGGCGATTATGCTGATGCTGTGGAGCTGCATTGTGGTCTGATTCAGCGTAACAGGGTTTCTTTGCCTAGTATGTTCCAGCATTAACCAAATCCAAGAGATACAGACTCTTATAGTGCTGGTCAGAAATCTTAAGCAACACTTTCAAAGACGCACATATTCTGTGCATATATCTGGTCAACTGTGTGGTTTCAGTCTTGCCATTTATGCCCATAACACACCTGAAAACTTCGGGCCAAAAAAAATTCAGTTATTTGCCTCTGATAGAATTCAAACCTACGACTGCCGAACTCAAAAGTCGCCACATCAGCCACTACATCACGGCAGCTTCATTTCCTATTTACTTATTTGTTTTTAACTTTTGACCTTTAACCTCAATCACCCGCAAGATACGTATCATTCTCGTTACCATAAAAGATCGAGGATTGCTACATCGATTTTCACTTTTTTTTTCATTACAGTGCAGAGTTATCTTTCAGGTATCCCCTTCCCCACGCTCCGACACACACCTTCCCCTCTCCCCTCATCTGTCTCTCTTTCTCTACCCTCCTCTCTCCCCCTTTCCATGTTCCAAATCAGGAGACCAAACATATTGTGATGCTCAGCCGATAACCTTCGAGAGAACTTCGTCTAATGCAAGCAGACTGTGATTGGAACTACCGACGACCTGAGATCGAAGCCCTGGTGGAACTGTATCCCAGAAAAGCATCAACAAGACCTACCGCTCTCGCCAAAGTCAGCCTCCTTCGTGCAGTAGTTGTGTAAACAAGTAAAAGCAGGCGAGGGTTGTTTATGACCTTAGTCTGACCAGGTGTCTTCTTATAGCTTGTGCGTCATCTGAAATCCCCAACTGTCAACTTTGTTTTTCAATATTCATGGCTACATTCGGGGTTTTATGGTTTGTGTACAGGAAAACCGGAATAATAGGTGGTGACGTTCATGGTAATCATCTTATAGGTCAGCCCACACACCATCCTGAAATAGGGGGCTGAGGTCTCCATGAATTATGTGCCAAAAACAACAAATGCTATGGACATAACAATGTTATGCTGAGGCATTGCCATCAAATATGCAGTTTACATTATAGGTTATACGTTCTCTGTCTCTCTCTCTGTCTCTCTCTCTCTCTCTCTCTCTCTCTCTCTCTCTCTCTCTCTCCTCTCTCTCTCTCTCTCTCTCTCTCTGTGGTGTGTGTGTGTGTGTGTGTGTGTGTGTGTGTGTGTGTGTGTGTGTGTGTGTGTGTGTACGCAGGGTAATCCTTGGATTACGCACGCACGTACTCTGTGTGTGAAGAAGTAATTTTTGCGCGTGCATGTGTGTGTTTTGGGGGGGGGGGGGGGGGGGGGGGGGGGGGGGGGCGCACGCTCGAGCGCTTGATTTGTTTTTGACCTTAAAATGAATCCCCTTAATGAAGCATACGTGTAATGGAAACAATCGTGTATCAGTACAATATCTATACATCGAAAATTGCGGTGAAAAATAAAACAAGGTTAAAAATCAACCACCTTTTCAATCAGCAATCCTCCGAGTAATTTACCAACCAATCAATCTTTCAACCAATAAACTCACCAATGTATCAACCAAGACTCTTTTGCCGCTTTTGTGAACTGAAAACACGACTGCAAAGTGGGACAGTTGTATGTCCTGCTCTTTTCCTGTAAAGAAAAGCGTGAATACATGTATGGTAGTGGCCTAGTGTCAGTATTTCTGAAACTGAAGGCAGCTGAGACCAAGATCTGAACTCATATCCTAACTGGTGCCCGGGATAAGCAAAAGAGTCGTATACAAATAGATCATACAACAACGAGACCTATCCAGATTGACCCCATGTGTAAATGACTTTATCCAGTTGAACCTAGGATGAGAGTTTAATCAAGCAGAGTCTGGTGCAAATCTTGCGACCCTGTCTTTTGATTTCACAGAGCTGATGTAGATGCTGGATTTCATTCTAAAACGTGGATGGTGGTGACTGTCAGGAATACTTGTGATAAAAATCAACCTAAAGTCAGTCAAAAACAATCCATTTTTTTTGTTCCTTTATCATTCTATTTGTACGTGTATCAAATAGCCGTCATTAGAACAATCAGAATGGAGGTCATATGTAGACAAGACGTTATTAACGCCGAGGATGTGCTTGCAGCCTAACTCTGACGTGTATTCCTGGGCACATGCTCAGCATACCATCGCTAAAGCAGGGTCATAATCTCTCCCCATAGGTACTGTACTTTATGTCCAGCTTGGTTTGGTGCTCTTGGGTGAAGTGTCCGGAGTCCAAGGATTGCTGAAAGTGTTTATGATGGAACAGTGTTGCTTTTATTGCTACGAATTCACTCTGCCCCGTTGGCCTTCAAACGGTTGAGATCTTTTACTTCTCTACTCCTTTATGTTTATGTGCTTGTCTGAGACGGTGGATTTGTAAGTGTGTTCAGGTGAGGGAGGGGAAGGGAGAAGGGGGAATGTATGTGCGTGTTTGTGTGTTTGTGCACAGTTAGGGAATTCATCATCGTAAAACATGGAGGCACTCTTAAACTGTTCAAAAAGTATTTCCATTGGAGAAAGACACATTAGCCTGGAAAGGATGTTTCTAATGTTGATACTCACCGTCTCATTTTCAGAAAATTCCGAGGAGTCCGTTACCCAGTTGCATGTTAAGACTAAGTCTTTATATGCCGGGATATCTTGTTGACAATATCGCGGTGTTTACTGTGAAGACAGCTGGGTGTCGGATACAAGCAAGAGTAGAGTGTGAACTTCACATAACAACCATCCCGAGGACTATTATTCCAAAGGGAACTCGATATGCAAAATTATCAGTGGGAAGAAACTCTGGGCAGAGTTTGGCAACATAAGGTCTTCAGAGAAGAAACCCCCTTCAGACAAGTGTTTCGGCCCTGAACTCCTTACACTCTAGGGGGACTGGGCCGCATCCAGGTCATGACTCGCAGATGCCCATCTACAGCCAACTTTTTTTGGGTAAAATTCTTGCAAAATTATCAGCATACATCAACGTGTGCAACGCAGCCTAAAGGAACACATCGTGCAGGTTTTTTTCTTATTCTCAGTAAATCTCTCCCATTACTCCCTGTACGGTTTCGGGTTTCTTGAAAACAAACCCAGGCCGCTCGAAGTACCACAGGTGTTAGGCATGTTTAGGCCGTAACTTCGCCCACAGCAGGAGTCGACAAGAACAATAAAGTGTCTTGCCTGGCTGTCCTCATTGTACGGTTTTTGTGTGTGTGTGTGTGTGTGTGTGTGTGTGTGTGTGTGTGTGTGTGTGTGTGTGTGTGTGTGTGTGTGTGTGTGTGTGTGTGTTTTGTTTGTTTTTGTTGTGTGTGTGTTTTTTGTTTTGTTTTTTTTTTGTTTTTTTGTATTTTGTATGTCTGATTTGCTTTTACATCACTGATCGAAATACCCTGTACCTTCCATCGCGAAACACTGGTATTGTCTTGCCTTCATTTTTCTGCGCTGCCAGAAGGGCTTGGACTTGCTGGAGCTCATGTTTTGAAAGATGGTGCCGCGGACATGATCACCTTCTGCCTAAGTCATCTGCCATCTGCTCTGGTTAGGATTGTACTTGTAGTTCGCCGCTTCGTTTTCTTTCAGAGCATGTATTTGGATAGGGTTGCCTTTTCCTTTTTTATGGGACATAGATGTTAATGTGATTTTGGATGGTATCATTATCATCCACTTCTGGGTGTCTGTTTCAGGTCTCCGTCAGTGCCAGCCTCGGCAGCACGTGTGGCTAGATCACTTGGTCTCTGGTGATTGCACTGACTATACACACAGCAGCTCCGATCAGTGAGGGTCATGACATGGTCAGCTATATCCAACACATTGCTAATTGTCATAGTTTGAACATTTATGCTGGTTAACATAAGATGGGACTGCTTCTAAACAAAGTATGTGTTGTCTTGTCCACTACAGACAGAAATACGCAGATACGTTTTTGTTTTGTTTCTTTATTTTCAGAAATACGCAGATACGTTTTTGTTTGTTTCTTTATTTGCAGAAATACGTAGATACGTTTTTGTTTGACCGTTTGTTTGCTTACTTTCTTTCTTTATCAAGTAAACCATTTATTTTTGGTCAGAAGATGAGTGAGTCGAACTACCGAATCAATCGCTACTTGCGTAGTGCATTCCTTGAAGATGCAGGGACGTCAGCGCGGGTGGAACTCGTGGTATCGCACAGGTCAGTTTGCGAGCAGTCTGCCAGGGACCACGATGTCAAAGGCCTCCGATAAATCGAAAATAATTCTGTTTGTTTCGTTTTTATCAGAGGTCTTTATGAGATCGTTCGCCGGTGACGACAAGTCGTACATAGGCTTTTGTTGTTTGGCCAGATCTGAAAGAGTTGTTACGGTTTGCCGAAGTCTGATTAATCTTGGGGTGGGGAGACAGGCAGCGGGAGTGTAGTTGGAAGGAGCCGATAATCCTGGTCCTGATATCTGGTCAGTTTCGAGTAGTATAAGAATTCAAGCTCTCTGCTGTTGCCAATGAATGACCTCACCTGCGTTATCCGTAGTAGATCTGTTTGCCTTTGCGTCAGAAATGCCCGACCGCAGACCACGAAATGTTATCTACAGGGTTGAATGTGGTGCTTGCCGTAAACTGCAATTACAGGCCGACAGGCGTTAACAGGCTGGAACAAATGGGTACAGATAAAGGAGGACAGGAGGGGTTACACTGCTGTTTACCTGGCGTCCCAAAATAAATCACTTGCCTCATCGTTAGGGGAAAGAAATGCGAAAGACAATGAGAGAGAGAGAGAGAGAGAGAGAGAGAGAGAGAGAGAGA
>JADBJO010000779.1:414593-419593 GCA_016801955.1 Conus betulinus | reverse complement strand
ATTGCAATACTTATTTTAGCGCGCATTTCACCATTACTAAGAGTGTCTCTATATAAATGCACATATTCTTCTTTCCATACATATTTTTCTGTTACGAAGTCATCATTATTTTTATCAATATTAATTCTATTTTTACATGGAAAGGAAACACGAACACAAAATAGGTAAGTGGTCAGACTCTATACGTTCCAGAACAGAAAATTCACACATGTCGTAAACAAGGGCAAGAAGGTCATTTGAAAATATGAAATAATCGTTTACACTGTTTCCAGTTTCAGATATGTATGTATAGCAACCATTTAGGTCGCCCTTACATACACCATTCAGTATGCACAATCCCATAGCAGTGCACATATTTAAAAAGCAACTTACCAAAACTATTCAAATGACAGTCTTCAGAACGTCGATTCACACTAACAGGCTGGCTTTTGTATTGTATATCATGGTTTATAACCCCACGGAAATCTTGAGAAATATTTGATGTCCTGCTATTCAGATCACCATTCAGAACAATGTAAACATCTCTACTTAATAAACAATCAACTAAGCAATCTTCAATTACACTTATCCATTATCGATGTTTAAAATGGGCATAAAAACGGGTGATGTTTCTGGGTGGAACATATGCACATACATACACGACATCTTTATCAATTCCGAACAATTGTTTGTCAATCAGAAACACAAAAATATTGACATAATCAACATTTAACACCTTCACAAAGGAAGTCAACTCATTTTTTATGAGACAGATTATTCCGCCGGATCGTCTCCCTTGTTTGGTGAACTTCACCGCTGGCTTGAGAAAAAGTTTAAAACCTGGAAAAGAATCTGGTTTACATTCCTCCATGAAAGTTTCAGATAAACAAACAAAAAAATCAAATTCACATAAGAATGAAATGAAATCAGGATCAAGTAGTTTTGAAAATAATCCATTCACATTGTACGAAAGAAAGGAAAAAAAGGTTTATTCACATTTACAAACGACTCGTTTTGCACGTTCTCGCACGTGTTCACTGTTGCTTGCTGCTCCGACACATTGTCACTGTCAGCGGAGCGGAAAACAGCTCACTAGTGACACAGTCACAGTCAGCAGAGCGAGGCGCGGGGATTGCCGGTGTAGGCTCAACTTTGTTCCCATGACTGTTCACACGGTAAGACAAATCAAACTTACCACCTGGCCGGCCTCCCCCCTATCTGCTCTCCTTCAGCTGGTCATTGTCATCAAGGAAGTACTTTTTGTTCTCGATGACAAGATGATGGTCAAAGACCATCCTAGCTCTCTTCCCGCTGTTCCTAGCGTCTTTTAAATGGGCTGAAAGTTTTTTTCTCATTTCCCTCACCCGGTACGAAAAATCCTCCCCAACAAAAATAGTCGATCCCTGCAGTTTTCGTTTTGCTTTCAGAATTTGTATCTTGTCCTTAGAAAAACAACATCTTGCAATGATAGGAGAGTCTTGCTTTCCGTTTAACCTGTGTACTCTGTCAAATTCAATATTACTAGCAATGTCCAGTTTATCAGTGATCAGATCTTTAACCTTTCCTTCGCATTGTTCATTGGTTTCATCCCTATTTCTTGGAAGTCCATAGAAAATCAAGTTATTTCTTTTGGACCTACCTTCTAGGTCATCAGTTTTCTTTTCTAATTGCTGTACTTTATCCATTAGCTCAGAATTGCTTTTAATAAGATCTTCGTTTTCTTTTTCAAAAGCCACCACCTCTTCCCGCAAGTCCGTTACACTCTGCTGAAGGGCAGCGTACTGTTCACTAAGTTTCTGCACACTCTGCTCCACATCCCGGAACTTACTGGTCATTGTGCGTGCATGGACTGTAACATCTCCGTCATGTTGTCCATCTTCGCGTCCAGTGTCGGTTGACGTGGAGGAGTGGCCTGGCTGCCGTCGAGGGGTGTCCTGTCCGAGCTGGTCGTCCGAGTGCCCGTGCTGCTGAGTCTGCTCTGCCTGAGTGCGTCCGCCTTGGGTCCAGGGTTCTGCGTCCTGGGTCCAGGGTTCTGCTCAACGTCGCCGCAGCGTAACAGCAAACCTCCCCCCAAAAACAGGGTGAGGAGCAGTCCAACGGTAACACCGGCAGCTCGGCTGTGCAGCGTAAGCATGGCGACTCGGCTTGCCGATTTCTTCCTCGCTCTACGTGTACTCGCGCAGTCAGCCGCAGTACACTCCCCGAGAGAGAGAGAGAGAGAGAGAGAGAGACGTGGACACATGGGACATGCACAGGATATTTCTTGTTGCAGTCGGGCCAGCTCTTCCTCCGGCTCTTCCTCCTCCTCTGAGCAAAGCACTTTCTCCTCATTTTCGGTCTATTGTCTCGACACAATGTGCACTAAAATGCCGTGGTACACACCTGCGCAGTCAGAGTTTCCTCGGCTCTCTGACCTTAGTCATGCGCGACAAGGTAGAGAGAACGTGACCATTATAGTCTACTATATGGTCCTTCTGGGTTTCTTTGGTCTCCCTCCTGGACGTACTGTCCCGTCGATCTGGCATGGACAGGAGGTCATCCAGAACATTGAGAAAAGTTTATTGTTTATATCTGATCTCAGTTTAGAAAACACACACACACACACACACACACACACACACACACACACACACACACACACACACACACACACATATATATATATATATATATATATATATATATATATATATATATATATATGTACATGTATATGCATAGGTATGTTCTGAGTAGAGATTTAGATGTCTAATTTTTCCGAGTGGAGATGTGCACACACACACACACACACACACACACACACACACACACACACACACACACACACACACACACACACACACACACACACACACACGCTCAAGGACGAAGAGTGCTGGATATAGTGATTAGTTAAAAACACAAGAAGTAATAAAATGCGCGCTTCCATTCCCACTCCAGAAGAAAAAATGAAGAGTTGTGGAGTGGAAATGGAAGTGTGGATTTTATTACTTCTTGTGTGTGTGTGTGTGTGTGTGTGTGTGTGTGTGTGTGTGTGTGTGTGTGTGTGTGTAGAAATATACATACATACATACATAATTGCAAAACGCACATATTCGCTCAGATTAACATCAGGACCTGGCAAAGAAAGGAAAACGGCGAATGATATCGACAGACGCTAAGTAGTTGTCATACTCTGTGCTGGGCACATGATTTTCCAGTCGTTTGGGAGGGAAGGGAAGATCGAGCGGGGAGGGTGATGTCTAGGATCAGTTGACACATATAACCTCACTGACCCTGGACGGATTGTGGTTCTAACACGTGTAAAGGTGCTATAGCATGAACCGAATTAAGCGGCCTTCGCTCTTCAGAATATAAACTTCAAAGGTATCCTGATATACCTGTAAACTTGGAACCTGTACCTTATTGACCACAAAACTGCGTGATCACACGCTGCGTGTGGTCACAGGCAGTACACCAGAAATCATCCCACGTGGTCGTGACTGTGCCTTTGGACATTAATGGACTGGGGCAATTGCATTGTTCTCAGAATTTTTTTTTTTTTTACATTTACGTCAGGATATATGCAAGATGAGTTCATGCCCACAGATAACGATCAATAGAATAGCACTATTCGGAGAAGGCCTACTGGCATGAAATAGGTAGTACGCCTGTACAGTGATTGGATTGTGAGTGATGTCTTCGGCAGAAATCTTTGAAGGAAAGTAAAATGACTTGCGGAAGCTGATCCTGGGTCTGATTGTGGTTAGTTCTTAAACCCATGTCATAACTCAACACGAACATCATGATAATATAGTGTTTTGTTGAATCTAGGAAGATAGGTAGGAAGAATACAGAATATAGCAAGGGTGTTTTTTTTTTTTTTTTTTTTTTTTTTTTTTTTTTTTCAATGCTGAATGATGAAAATGAGGATGATGAAGATGATGATACGGGTTTCCGTTTGGTTCAAGACTGCGTGACAGGACAGTACTCTACGCTTACTATCACCATGATATACCTAGCGTCAACCAGGCCCGAGAGATACAGATGCCTGTAGTGTTGGTCAGGAAATTGAGCAACACTCTCAGAGACGTATCCATTTAGTGGATGAAACTCGACTGTGTGGTCCCAGTCTTCCCTACTGAGCCCGTAGCAAACTCAACCTCTGGGTAGGAGCCGGTCGGGGCAGAAAAATCCCACATTGTCCTGATGGGAATCGAACCCATGACCTCCCAGCGGGGAGTCCGCGACGCTAACAACTTTGCCACGGCAGCTGGTGAAAAATAGAAAGTTTGTTTATGTTTAGGTCATAGCCCTTCATGAAGGGGTGCATATATACATTTTTTTCAGAACTTGCGGTTATGAGCAGTCACTTCGTCCACAACACACGTGTCAGTCAATTTAAATAAAGGACAGTAGATGCTTTAGATAGATAGACTGACCGTTTTCTGACCTTTTTCATGCGTACCTGCCACAAGAAATCTAATTCTAAACTAACTTGGCACAAGTAATATTTCGGGAATGTGCTGTGCCCTTAAGTCCTACAGAATAGGACAGTATGAAATAAAGTATACATCGTTTTTCTTCTCTTTTTCGACAAAGGGTAGGCAGGAGAGAGAGAGAGAGAGAGAGAGAGAGAGAGAGAGAGAGAGAGAGAGAGAGAGAGAGAGAGAGAGAGAGAGAGAGAGAGAGAGAGAGTGTTTGATTGATCGATCGATCGACTGAATGACTGATTGAATGATTGATTGATTGATTTATCAATCAATAGCTATCATGAAACAAATACCATATGATTATATCCAACATCCACCAACTCTTTTGGCAGGACTTACTTAAAGTATCTGCTCCCCTTCTCCAACACACACACACACACACACACACACACACACACACACACACACACACACACACACACACACACACACACACACACACACACACACCTTTCTGTGCATTTTCATAAATCTCAAATCTCATATGCGTCATACATCAAGCGGTTTACTATATACGTATTCTAAAGGCAGATATTGTTGTAGTCGAAC
>JADBJO010000779.1:404593-407093 GCA_016801955.1 Conus betulinus | reverse complement strand
TGTGTGTGTGTGTGTGTGTGTGTGTGTGTGTGTGTGTGTGTGTGTGTGTAACAGACAGACAGACAGAGAGAGCTCATCGTGAGCTTGTTGTCTCTTTTACTGCAATTATAAGGACTAGCAGAAGAAAACCTTGCATAATATTGAGTACCAACAATACTGTTCCCGCCTTGGCTTGTGTGAGGGTGTCACCAAATGTTGAAGATACTACATCTTTCATTCACTTTTTCAGCAACATTTTCAGTATTAGTAAAGTGGCTTCTCTTTGAAAAAGGGAGGGATCAATTGAAATTATTGTTACGATAAATGATATTTTACACAATCCATCCCGTTCTTTCAAACTGACGAGCAGTCATAAATAAGCTTACGACAAGCTTTATAGCAAAGACTGGCAACATGTGAATAATTATATTTTGCCAAATGCAGCAAAGTCGGAATATGTGTTGGTAGTGAATGAAGCAAGTAAGGCCATATACTAATTACCAAATGATACCAAACCTCAAAATTTGCCTTTGCAGCTGGATCAACCAAACTAAAAGTGCGCCAAGGAAATGTGGGGAAACTTTGAAATGGGAATGCCAAATAAATATATGCCGTTTTATGTTCATTTCATGCTGTTCATTGCCTAACCAGCTGCCATCATATTGTGAGATTTTGCAAGATATTAAACGTCAGACCTATCAATCGTATCAGTGTTGAAGAAATGCATCAGGCTATCAAGCATCAGCTGGGACCATTTATGTTGATATCGATTAGCAAAAGAGAAGTGCTTTGGTGTGGCCATGTAACGGAGATTCAATGGCTTTGCTTTAATCCATCTTCCTGGGAACTGTTGAAGAAGGGAAACGGAGAGGAAGACAGGAAAAAAAACGATGGACGGACAACACTGCAGAATGGAACTGGAAAAAAAAAAACTTGGCAGAGACTCAAGCCTGGGCACCCAGCCGACAGAACTGCAGGAACCGGGTGAACTGTTCGTTAGTTCTTTAATGCGGGCGCTCCAGTGGATTTCCCACTGATACAAGGGAGAGACAAGAATAGAAGACAGCGATAAGAATATTGGCGCACATGCACCTGAGTCCAATAGGCAAATTACCTTTCTTGTCGAAGCAATTCTTCGTGTGAAATAAAATAGTATGAATCAATCCTCTTTTTTTCTTTTCCTACAGTGAATAGCTACCAGTTTAACAGTAGCGTCGTGTAAGTTGGTGCAGACATACGGCATTAACTTTCGAGCTCTGAAGCACTGGCATTTAAAAGTGCTTCTTAAAAAAATCTAGCTGTTGTTGAGTTTTGATGTATCCGTGTTTGCGACCGTGAATTCAGGAAAAGCCACTTTACAACTGCTGCTTTCAGCGGTTGAAGAACAGATTTACCATCTACGAGCTCTGTGCCATGAATACAGTCAACATGTACAAGACATTTACCATGTCTTCATAGACGTCAAGCAAAGGGTTCGATAGGCTGTGGCACAATGCGCATTTGGCCACAATCATAGAACACTACATGGATCAAACCTTCAGACTTTTGTATGCTGAGGTCTGCAGATAGGTTGGTAGTGTTGCTTACAGCCCAACCGACCGCAAAGCTTACAGCCCATTCGACCGCAAAGCTTACAACCCGACCGACCGCAAAGCTTACAGCCCAGCCGACCGCAAAGGGCCATATGAGGGCAGTCCGTTGTTCAAAGCATGGCGAGAGACTGGCTCCATACATCAGTTGGAGTCCATCAATGGAGTCCTCTATTACATACATCCTTCAATTGTTGACAAATGTAATAACAGATGCACGAGGAAAACCACAGTAGCACCGTCAGCATTGAGAGAGAAAATCATTACCAATCTCAGGTTGGCCAGTGCCTTTGATCTCTCTGGAAGTGAATAGGGACTTGCTGACCTTGTGAACCACCTAAATGGATCGTATACAAGATGTGGCATGACCAGAAGGAATAATGAAAGCTAATGACGGCAAGCTTCCAGCCAGATGAGACAAACATTACGGTCAGGGGACAAGAATAGAGACGATGAAACAGCTCAAAGATCTTGGCACCATCTTTGAAGATGTGGATTCAAGGTGGATTTCACACTGAAATCCTAACATAAACTGCACAAACAACAAGAGCATTGGCAAAAGTAAAAAAAAAAAAAAAAAAAAAAACAGTCTGGAGAAACGAGAATATTGATCTCCAATCGAGACTAAAGCTGCTTCATGTAATTGTGCAAGTCATGTTTCTTTGTGCTTTCGAATCATGGATCATGTTGAGTAGACGGGGGAACTTTGCTTCCAACATGCACTTGTTTACAAGCGTCAGAAGCAGAGAAAAGACGCACAGCGTTCATCGTCGGTGTGTTCACGAGGACTGATGAGGTTCGTGGTCAATGACAGTGACGTGGTGAACGAATGCTGTATTTTTGACGAGGGTCGGGAAGAAAGAATGCTGTTTTAACCCACTGAGATTTAAATTTAGCTGCTGGTGATCAGAAAGAAGATTGCTGTTTCACTG
>JADBJO010000779.1:389593-399593 GCA_016801955.1 Conus betulinus | reverse complement strand
CCCCCTTTCTTTCCCTCCCTGCCTTACCTTCCCCGTCCCCAAAGAGAGGCAGGTTACCTTTTGACAGCTGAGTGGGACTGGGGGTGGGTGGGGGAGGGGGTGGCGTGTCCCAGTGCAGATGCCAGCCACGTGACCCGCTTTGTGTTTGACTTGGGGTTTGCCAGTGAGATCTGTCACTTCTGTACTACCCCGCCCCCACCCACCCCCCCCTCACCACACCGCCCCCCCCACTACCCTCCCACACACACACACACACACTCACGCGCGCGCGCGCAGGCACACTCTCACACACAACACACACACACACACACACACACGCACACACACACACGCACGCACGCACACACACACACACACACACACACACACACACACACACACACACACACACACACACACACACACATCCTTTCTCCCCCTGTAAAAACATCAGTGTCACAGACGCAGAAAACAATGTGTGAAGGTAAAGAATTTACAGAGTATCCGACAGAAAAAAAACTGGCGTTAGAAGGCAAGGAAAATTGTGTGACATTACACAGAAAACATGGTGTGAGAGAGCAAAAAGAACACACTGTATCAGACACAGAAAACACAATGTATCTAACACAGTAAACATGGTTTAAGAGGCAAAATAACACGCTGTGACAGACACAGAAAACACAATGTATCTGAACAGTAAACATTGTGTGAGATGCAAAATAACACAATGTGAGAAAACACTTAGAAGAAATAACACACAGTATCTAACAATGAACACATAGTGGGTGACAAAACATGTGTGAGAGGCAAACAAATAACACACTTGACAGACAGAAACACAATGTATCTAACAGACAAAACTTTGGTGTGGGGGGTAAAAAAAACAACAATCATCTTACTCATTCTTTGGATTATCGATTTTCTGGTAAATTGCCCCCAGTGGTTTCGCTTCCATAACTCTGTTTCATCAGTTTCTTATACAAACGGGTGCTCCCAAGGTACAGTTCTTTCTCCTTGTCTGTTTACTCTCTACACTAATGACAGCAGAGGAAATAATGACAGCCTTATCATCAAATTCTCTGATGATACTGCAGTCACAGATCTCTCCAACTCAGATAGGGCTTTTAAATGAAATTGTGAACAGTTTTACACACAATGGTGTGACACCAATTTCCTTGATCTTAATGTCCAGAAAAAACAAAGGAGCTGATCATGACTTCAAGAAATGCTGATCCTATTCCAGATTTACTGATCTCAGAAAACAGGGTTTACTGAGTAAGTCAGTTCTCTCTAGTTATAAAAATGTTTTAAGAATTCCGTCTACGACTGTTAAAAGGGTGACTGTCAAGTAGTATAGGTTGCCGTTATCACATTGACATAACAAAAAATATGTCAGTCAAGTATATTTTACAGAAATTGAGATACCTTGGAACGTTTTAAAAGCATTCTACAGAAGTAATGATCTGTGATCACTTTTTTCATTTTTAGTGTGGTATGGTGGATTGAATGTGAAGAACAAATGGCTTGCTGGAAAAGATTGTGAAACGGTGTGGTAAGATTATTGGTGTTACAGAACAAAGTGTAGTTGTTTGAAAAAGAGTGCCTAAGAAAGCTCAGAAGATTGTATGTGATGACACCCATCCTCTGTTCCCCTTTTATGAAAAGATGCCTTCAGGTAGACGATTCCGGCAACTGAAATGCGAAACAACAGACTGAAACCGTAGTTTTTTGCCTATTTCAACAGTGAACAATCACTGACTGACACAGTAAATGTTTAACACAGCTGTCGTTATAAAGATAGAGGAGAGGGTGAGAGACATGGGCAGTGACTGGACACAGACAGAGATGTTTTAAGTGGAGGTTTGAGGTTCCAAGGCAGTGGAGACTGGGAATAGAGAGAAGAATGGGGGGATGAGTGTAGAGAATGATAGTGTAGAGCTTTGGGACGGGAGTGATAGAAGTGTAAGAAAAACTTGTCTCAGTTCTCACCCTGTGTAGAATGTGTGGTGCATGTGTGTGTGTGTGTGTGTGTGTGTGGTGTGTGTGTGTGTGTGTGGGTGTGTGTGTGTGTGTGTGTGATAATCAAGTGATAATGACAAATTATCTCAGTTCTCACACCGCGTAGAATGTTTGTGTGTGTGTGTGTGTGTGTGTGTTGTGTGTGTGTGTGTGTGTGTGTGTGTGTGTGTGTGTGGTGTGTGTGTGTGTGCCTCCTTTTTTTAAAACAGTTTAGCGTACAGCTGATTTTTTTTTTAAATTAAATTGACTGGACATAAAATGGAAAGAGTCATTGTTAGTTTGATGTGACAATAAGCCTTACTTACTTATATTGTTTTTTAATTTTGTGGGCATGTGCATGTTTTTTGCATTTGCACCATTTACATTATGTTGTGTACTCGTATGTATGAGTTTATGTGCTCCACCACAACACAAAGTTCTTATTTCAATTGAATTGAATTGAAATAACACGCTGTGACAGACAGAAAACACCATGTATCTAACAGAGAAACCATGGTGTGGGGGCAAAATAACACAATGTGAGAAACACAGACCACACAATGTATCTAACACAGTACAACACAGGTGAGGGGCCAAAGAAAACACAGAAAATTGACACAGGAAAATATAGTGTGTCCAAGCAGAGTAAACATACAGACAAAAACAACACACTGTGAGAAACACAGAAAACACAGTAGTTCTAATGACACAGACAACACAGGTTTAGAGGCAAAGAAAACGGTGTGACATAGACAGAAACACACTGGTAAGAGACACAGAAAACACAAAACGTAACCGAAACAAGAAAACACGTGAAAAGCAGTGAAACTGACATTGTCAACAACTGTGTCAAGGGACAAGAGAAACAGAGTGTAATTGACACAGGCAACACAGGTTGAGGGGCCAAGACAAACAGTGTAACTGACACAGGTTGACACACAGGTTTGACACCACACACACAATACACACACACATCAATCACATATATATACATATAGCGAGAGAGCGCAGAGAGAGACACACAGAGAGAGACAGAGAGAGAGAGACACAGAGAGAAGGGATATAAGTTATTACAGAATGTGTGTTTGGAAGCACTTCAGAAAGAAGCTAAAGGATTGTGGGTACTACTTCGTGTCCAACCCAAAAAGTCGGTAGGTTCTTAAGAACTCTAAATGGCCATCTCCTGTTAGGTCAGTGACCTATTTGATTTACAAAACTTAAACCAAATGCGTTTAAAACAAAATTTACAAATGACATAAAGGCATTTGTGGTGGAAAAATATCAAAGATGGATATGCTTCGAAAATGTAAAGCGTTGAAGCAATTTTTTTGTCTGCTTTGTCTGGATCTTCCCTGGATGAAATTTGAACTAATTCTCCTCATATGTGATATTGGATTAACATTGAAATTGGAACTAATTCTTCTCTAATATGTGATATTGGATTAACATTAACTCAAAGTGCGATTTTACCTACCTGTAAAATGTTATATATTTGTATTTGATGTTACTTTGGGTTATTTTGTTTGTTGTTACCTTCCTTTCTTTAATTGTTCCTTTTTGTCTAAGATCACATAACACGCACAGACATTAAATTGAAGACTACACACGTGGAGAAAAATAGAGATACATCTCTCTCTCACTATATATATATATATATATATAGAGAGAGAGAGAGAGAGAGAGAGAGAGAGAATTAATTAAAGCAAAGCTGGCTCTTATGTCTTAAATTGAAACCATAGGGGGAAAAAGCATTCATATCTGCAATGGTAGATAATTTTGCTTAACTAACACTATGTGCTTGAGTGGGTGAATGGGAGTAATGAACGCTTCTCAAAGTGAGCCTTCTAGCAAGTTTATAAGTTCCAAGGCGGAGACAATTTCCAAAGAAGAAGATTACTAACATAGCACAAATTCTGGTCACATACCGGTATTTCGAAACCCGATTTTTTCTCCTCGGTGACCTCGTAAAGTAATCCCAAAATGAGCCTTCCAACAAGTTTATAATCTCCAGTGCGACGACAATCTCCAATGGAGAGGAAATTTACTGACATACCACAACTTCTGGTCAGATACCGGTATTTCGAAACCTGTTTTTGTCTCTTCAGTGATCTCGGAAAGTAATTTGACTCCGAAAATACACTGTGCTCAAAAAGAAAATGCATATCTTTATTTCAGCCATTTTATACGTCATTCAGCATTCAAAACATTACAACCACAAAAGAAATAAGACATCAGTCCGCTGTTACGTCTATTCATTATGTCCGACTATTCACACTGGACGGAGTTCCCTACTACACAGAGCATTTATCTGTCAAAATTTTCATTTATATTTTCAGCGAAAAATAAATATGCGTTTCTTTTTGTGCACAGTATAGTTTAATTTTACGTTCTCATAGAGAAAGCTTTTTAGGGACATGTCTTCCATTCACGACTGCCTTTAAACTGATTCATCTGCCTTTTCGATTAAAAGAATGCTATCCCAGAAAAAGGTTGGTGTGCAATACCATAGTATGTTCGTTGAAATTTCAAAAAACCCACCGAAGGCCCCACCTAAGAAGCAAAAGAAAATTATGAAACAACAAAATAAGCTACATTTTCTTGTGAAAAGTAGAAAATATAAAAAGATAACGTCTTCGACATATGCGCTGAAGGCCAGTTCTTAGAATGAATCCGCAAGGGACTGAATTATAACACAAACTAATTAATTAATTTTCAGAGCAGCTTGGTGTTACAATGACTGCAGTCATTGCAACACCAAGCAGCTCTGAAATTTACTGGAATGGTGCTCAGTTACTTTTACCCTAGAAATTCATTAGTTTATATATATATATATAGCTTAACAATTAAGTAGTGGGAAAAAACAAGTGCAGGTTAACAATTCTCCCATCATTATAGTAATGATTTGGCAAAGATTTAGAATTGAGAGGAATAAAAAAAATTTAAGATGAAGTAAATGGGAGAATGTATAACATAAATATGAAACCCCTTCATTAACTGCATGAGGAAACAATCGCAATCCCTCTCTAAGGCAGATGTATGTGTATCGCCTGCTCTCCCTCTCTAAGGCAGATGTATGTGTATCGCCTGCTCTGAGGCCTTCGTCCGCTGGATCGGACTCATCAGGGAGACACGACTAATTGTGTCTGTGCTCTTGGCGCCAGATAGAGACACACCACAGTCCATAATTCTGTGGTGTTCCGACTGCCAAGGGTTCGAAAAAGAATCCAACAGCACCCCCAAAGCAGCCAGCGAAAGGTAGTAGAATTAAACAAAACGAAAGTGTGGAGAGGAAAAAAGTTGTTGAAAAACTAGAAAAATTATTACGCAAAACAGTATAAAATGTAAGAGAAATCTTTGAGCCCATGCTTGAGGATCCATTTAAGGATGCAAGGGAGATCAAAAGATATGCAACAGTCTGAGTGGTCAGTTCTGCTGTTCAATAACCCAAGCATTGTCAGCGGCTAAGAATTGTGCAGAACAACCTTTCCTTGGATCTCCTAAGAGATGCAATCACCCACCAATTGACCAAACAATATAATGCTGAACAATTAAGTAGTGGGGGAAAACAAGTGCAGGTTAACAATTCTTCCATCATTATAGTAATGATTTGGCAAAGATTTAAAATTGAGAGGGGGAAAAAAATTGAAGATGAAGTAAATGGGAAAATGTATATAATAAATATGAAACCCTTCAATATGTTAGTGAGCTTCCTCCCCATTGGAGATGGTCTCCCGCTTCGGAGACTATAAGCTTGCCGAAGGTTCATTTTGAGAAGCATTAGATTATTCCCCATTCACCCACTCAAGCACATACTGTCAGTTAGGCAGAATCATCTACCACTGCAGATATGAAGGCTTATCACCCCCCCCCCCCCCCCCCCTATGTCTACAATCTGAGACATAAGAGCAAGCTTTGTTTATAATTCAATATTTCTTGCAGGCATTGCAACACCAAGCTGCTCTGTAAGTTGCTGGAATGGTGCTCGGTACTTATCATTGGAATTTATTGTTTTATTATTATTTATATATATATATATATATATATATATATATATATATATATATATGTGTGTGTGTGTGTGTGTGTGTGTGTGTGTAAACACCACACACGCGTGCGCGCGCGCGCGCGCACACACACACACACACACACACACACACACACACACACACACACACACACTGTACCAAGTTTATGTCAATATTTCCCAAGTACAGTTCCTGAACTTTTGAGGGTGCTTCGTACAAGTGCGTCCTGTTCTGTTTACAATACACTGAATGGGTATAATGCACTGCACTCTGTTTCCACTCTGTGACCTCGGGGTGATGATGAGAGACAGAAGGGGGGGGGGGGGGGGGGGGAGGAGGAGAGAGAGAGAGGGGGGGGAGGGAGGGAGAGAGAGAGAGAGATCACATTGTCTCTCTCTCTCTCTCTCTCTCTCTCTCTCTCTCTCTCTCTCTCTCTCTCTCTCTCACACACACACACACACACACACACACACACATACACACACTCGCACGCATGCACGCACGCACTCACACACTGACACTACTTCAGTATCTTAAGATATAGGATCACATGAAAATCCCATCTTGCCAACTCGACCATATCAACCTGTTTTTTTTTTAAAAACAAACTGAAAAATTCCATTGACTTTTCCACTCCTGCTTTGTTCATTCATACCCACCCAAGGCCACACGCATATGATTTGCATCGAATAATTGAGACACAATTCTGTTATTCTGTGCATCTAACTTATAAAGAAACGTGTTTCTGTGGTGATCTGATCTCTTCTAATCTTGTTAAATTCAACGGAAACGTAACATATTTTATACATAAGTTTACAAGAATCAGAGATCTGTTTGTTATCTCGATGTATGAAATCGTTTGCTATTCTTATTTCGGCTCCTAGAAACCTTTGAAGTGCGAACACTTTTTTTTCAGGATAGATAGCTGCGTTTTTATAGCCCTTTATTTCAGCACCACATAGAATCAATGAATGAGGAGAAAGTTACCTTTCAAGTAAGTTTTTTTTTTTTTATATCGAGAGAATTGTTTGTCAATTTGTACACATTTTAGCAATATACTCAGGAATACACCTTTGGCTCTTACTACAATTAATTGGTATAAAAATAAAGAACCCGCATTGGTTGCAGTTTTACATTCTATAGAAGTAAAGAACCCGCATTTGTTGCAGTTTTTTACATTTCACAAAAATATAAAAGAGACAGAGCAATCGATTGGCAATGTGTTCAGTGCACCTGACAGTGATTCTCTGCAATATGAAGAGATACTGACGCCATTGTGTTCAAGATTAATGACGCCATGAAACAGAATGCCAACAAAACTGGACTATTTCCTCAGAATGGTGGGCGCAAACAACTACTAAAACAGGAAAAGCATCGTGCATGATTTGAAATCGAATTCGAGAAGAAAAGTAAGGCTTTTTTTTAAAGGCGAAGAACCGGTGTAACAGCCCTTTCTTACCCCTTTCTGGAACTTACCCCGGGGTAAGTCTGGACTAGCCTGCTTTTACCCCCGGGACTACCTAGAACTTACCCCCCCCCCCTCCCAGTTGGAACTTACCCCCCCCCCCCCGGGGGGGTAAAGTTTGGGCTAACGCCCTCCCCCCCCCCCCTAAGGGTCAGTCTAGGACGATTTGAAATCTTGCCCCCCCCCCCCCCCTCTCCCCCTTCAAACAAAAGAGAGGTTATTCAGGGTTTTCCTCTGCCTTTTCCCAACACGCACACCCGCCTTTAAAAATGTGTTAGCCTGCATATTTTCACCCCTCTTCCATTTCCTATTTACAATCAGTTGGGTTTAGACAAAGTGTAGTTCTAGACTCTTCTCAATAGACGGACCACCTACTTTCTACTTTCCAACCCCTCTCCCACCCCCTCCCTCCCCTCTCCCCCCTTTTAACTATTTCACAGTTAATTATAGTCTACCGGGTACCTGTGTACCTTGTACAATGCAGACGACTGGTGGTTTAGTGCCACTGACCACTGGTCACTATGACGTAAATCAGATATTTCGACTATTTTACAGTTAATCAGTGTGTCATGAGTGTTTGAATACCTTGCGCAATGCAGACAACCGGTGGTCAGTGTCACTGACCAATGGTCACTTAATGTATTTCAGAGATTTTAACTATTATTACAGCTAATTAGTGTCTCCTGAGTGCCTGTGTACCTTGTACAATGTATATAACTGGGGGGGGGGGAACTGGCGGGGGGTGGGGTCAGTTCCAACTTGGGGGGGGGGGGGGAGTAAGTTTCAGCTAGTCCTGGAATGACCCCGGGGGTAAAAGCAGGCTAGCCCAGACTTACCGGGGTAAGTTCCAGAGGGGGGAGGGGGGGGGGTAAGAATGGGCTGTTACACCGGCGTGCTCAGTTACGTGAAAAACAGTAGTACAATTGTCGTAAAGAAGCCAATAAAGCATATGAAAAAAAGTGTAAAGCTTTTCAAAGAGTGCAAGGCAGATTTTGGTAAGAAACTTAGACATTCAAAAAGCGAACACTCCAAGGCAAAGGAAAATTGTTAACAGCACAGACTCAGGGAACAAAGAAACAAGTTTTCAAGGTGTCCGGTTTTTTTCAGAGCGCTTCGAAAAGTATCTTCAGACAATACAGTTCCAAGATATGAAAATGATGTCTTTCCTCATAACGTGAGAAACGTGAATCGTGCAGCTTTTAATAGATCGCTTCACTGAACATGAAACTATAACAGCAATTAGAAACCTAAAACAAAACAAAGCATATGGAAATGACCAAACACAAACGATTTTTAACGCATCTTCTGATCAAATGTGACCTGTTTCCTTTTTTTTTTTGTTTGTTTGTTTTGTTGTTTTGTTTTTCTTTTGTTTTCTTTACAACAGTGTTTATATCATTCTTCATACTGGGAAGAGACCAAAGGACTGGGCTGTTGGCATTATTCAAACCCCATTTACGAACAAAAGGGGAGATGAAAACCACCCTAGCAATTACCGTGGTATAACAATCCTTAGTTGTTTCCCCATCACAACGACCTTCATCCCCACTCCAACCACCACCATCCACCTCCATCACCGCCCTCACCACTTTCAATGACGAAAAACAGAATCAATCGTGGCCAACATCATTATCGGCGGCAGGGATAGTAAAAGCAGCAGCAGCAGCGACGGCGACAGCGACAGCGAAAATAACAGCCACGTGCGTATCCCCGATGATCGCCTTTCTGGAGAAAAAAAAAGACAGAGCTATTAATATCTCAATCTGTCTGTCTATACCGCTGTAAACATCACACGTTGCAATCATCACATTGGTTTGTCATCTCACAACTTGAAAAATAGTCTCATTTCAAACTTGTTTGTTAGAGAACTCAGTGACATGCTCAGTGTAAACATGAAAACATCTAAACATGTTGCTGTTTGTTAACCAACCAAACCAAACAAAAACAGATGCATCTAAGTATTATCTGGGAGCGTTTTGAAATCACCTTTCTATATCTGGAACTACTTACTTTTGCTTGTAAATGACGTCGTTGATGTACGAACAAGAGCAAGCAACAACAACAAACTGCGACGACGACGACAACAACAACAAGACGAAAACAAATAAATACAACAAATACACACTCGCATGTTTGTGTTTAGCATTCACCAGACTCGTCAGAACATAGATCGGCATCCATGATCTGATGTGATTGCTTGCAGTAGGGAGTTCTGTGTCTTCACAGGTTTCACTTGCACATATAGTAAGATACTATAAATCTGGTGGTACACCAGGAAAGTCCTTTTTTGTTCTACTACAGCATAATATTACCTATAAGGTTGTTTTTGCCTGTGTCTTGTGTAAGAACGATAGTATTGTACAAAGACGACGACGATGATATTGATGAAGACGAAGACGACAACGACGATGTTGATACTGAAGGTTGATACACAACGGCCATATTGCTACACAGATATATCCACAAGCACCTTCCCCTCCACCATTAACTTCGGACCGCTTCGCATACCACCACCACCACCACCACCACCACC
>JADBJO010000779.1:359593-374593 GCA_016801955.1 Conus betulinus | reverse complement strand
CTGACACACAGACAAAGGGGCCTTCATACAGCGGGTGGGCCCACTGACAGACAAAGGGGCCTTCATACAGCGGGTGGGCCCACTGAGACAGACAGACAGACAAAGGGGCCTTCATACAGCAGGTGGGCCCACTGACAGACAGACAGACAAAGGGGGCCTTCATACAGCGGGTGGGCCCACTGACACACAGACAAAGGGGCCTTCATACAGCGGGTGGGCCCACTGACAGACAGACAGACAAAGTGGCCTTCATACAGCAGGTGGGCCCACTGACAGACAGACAAAGGGGCCTTCATACAGCAGGTGGGCCCCCACTGACAGACAGACAAAGGGGCCTTCATACAGCAGGTGGGCCCACTGACAGACAGACAGACAAAGGGGCCTTCATACAGCAGGTGGGCCCACTGACAGACAGACAAGTGGGCCTTCAGACAGGGGGGCCTTCATACAGCGGGTGGGCCCACTGACAGACAGACAAAGTGGCCTTCATACAGCAGGTGGGCCCACTGACAGACAGACAAAGGGGCCTTCATACAGCGGGTGGGCCCCACTGACAGACAGACAGACAGACAAAGGGGCCTTCATACAGTGGGTGGGCCCCACTGACAGACAGACAAAGTGGTCTTCATACAGCGGGTGGGCCCACTGACAGACACAGACAAAGTGGCCTTCATACAGCGGGTGGGCCCACTGACACAGACAGACAAAGGGGTCCTCATACAGCGGGTGGGCCCACTGACAGACAGACAGACAGACAAAGGGGTCTTCATACAGCAGGTGGGCCCACTGACAGACAGACAAAGTGGCCTTCATACAGCGGGTGGGCCCACTGACTGACAGACAGACAGACAAAGGGGCCTTCATACAGCAGGTGGGGCCCACTGACAGACAGACAAAGGGGCCTTCATACAGCGGGTGGGCCCACTGACTGACAGACAGACAGACAAAGGGGCCTTCATACAGCAGGTGGGCCCACTGACAGACAGACAAAGGGGCCTTCATACAGCGGGTGGGGCCCACTGACAGACAGACAGACAGACAAAGGGGCCTTCATACAGCGGGTGGGCCCACTGACAGACAGACAAAGGGGCCTTCATACAGCGGGTGGGCCCACTGACAGACAGACAAAGTTGCCTTCATACAGCAGGTGGGCCCACTGACAGACAGACAAAGGGGCCTTCATACAGCAGGTGGGCCCACTGACACAGACAGACAGACAGACAAAGGGCCTTCATACAGCGGGTGGGCCCACTGACAGACAGACAAAGTGGCCTTCATACAGCGGGTGGGCCCACTGACAGACAGACAGACAGACAAAGGGGCCTTCATACAGCGGGTGGGCCCACTGACAGACAGACAAAGGGGCCTTCATACAGCGGGTGGGCCCACTGACTGACAGACAGACAGACAAAGGGGTCTTCATACAGCAGGTGGGCCCACTGACAGACAGACAGACAGACAAAGGGGTCTTCATACAGCGGTGGGCCCACTGACAGACAGACAGACAAAGGGGCCTTCATACAGCAGGTGGGCCCACTGATAGACAGACAGACAAAGGGGTCTTCATACAGCAGGTGGGCCCACTGACAGACAGACAGACAAAGGGGTCTTCATACAGCAGGTGGGCCCACTGACAGACAGACAGACAAGGGGCCTTCATACAGCAGGTGGGCCCACTGACAGACAGACAAAAGGGGCCTTCATACAGCGGGTGGGCCCACTGACAGACAGACAGACAGACAAAGTGGCCTTCATACAGCAGGTGGGCCCACTGACAGACAGACAGACAGACAAAGGGGCCTTCATACAGCAGGTGGGCCCACTGACAGACAGACAAAGGGGCCTTCATACAGCGGGTGGGCCCACTGACAGACAGACAGACAGACAAAGTGGCCTTCATACAGCGGGTGGGGCCCACTGACAGACAGACAGACAGAAAGTGGCCTTCATACAGCGGGTGGGCCCACTGACAGACAGACAGACAGACAGTGGCCTTCATACAGCAGGTGGGCCCACTGACAGACAGACAAAGTGGCCTTCATACAGCGGGTGGGCCCACTGACAGACAGACAGACAGACAAAGGGGCCTTCATACAGCAGGTGGGCCCACTGACAGACAGACAAAGGGGCCGTCATACAGCGGGTGGGCCCCTGACACTGACAGACAGACAAAGGGGCCTTCATACAGCAGGTGGGCCTACTGACAGACAGACAGACAAAGTGGCCTTCATACAGCAGGTGGGCCCACTGACAGACAGACAGACAAAGGGGCCTTTCATACAGCAGGTGGGCCCACTGACAGACAGACAAAGGGGCCTTCATACAGCAGGTGGGCCCCACTGACAGACAGACAGACAAAGTGGCCTCATACAGCAGGGTGGGCCCACTGACAGACAGACAGACAGACAAAGTGGCCTTCATACAGCGGGTGGGCCCACTGACACACACAGACAGACAAAGGGGCCTTCATACAGCGGGTGGGCCCACTGACAGACACACAGACAAAGTGGCCTTCATACAGCAGGATGGGCCCACTGACTGACAGACAGACAGACAAAGTGGCCTTCATACAGCGGGTGGGCCCACTGACAGACACACAGACAAAGGGGTCTTCATACAGCGGGTGGGCCCACTGACAGACAGACAGACAGACAAAAGGGGCCTTCATACAGCAGGTGGGCCCACTGACAGACAGACAGACAAAGGGGCCTTCATACAGCGGGTGGGCCCACTGACAGACAGACAGACAAAGGGGCCTTCATACAGCGGGTGGGCCCACTGCGCTTGGAAGCCATTACAACGCTGAGGAGGACACCGATATGGTCAGCCCTTGACGTCCGGGACAGGACGGCTGACACAGGGTATGACACATCCTCTCGTTTGGCCCTGCGCGCAGATAACGTTCTGTCACCTCACCCACATCAGCTGGCACGTCCCTGAATTACCGTCCGCTCCATCCCCTCCCCCCCCCCCCCCCCCCGCCTCCCGACCCCCCCATCCCACCCCATCCCCCCCCCACCCCCCCCCCCCTATCCTTGCCCCTGCCCATATCGATAAACTTCTTTATATCATACCTGGATCACCTCACTGCGTGCATACGGTAATTTGATAATCGGTTATCAGTTAGTCATCGTGCATCTCTCTCTCTCTCTCTCTCTCTCTCTCTCTCTCTCTCTCTCTCTCTCTCTCTCTTAATAATCGGTTATCAGTTAGTCATCATGCATCTGTCTCTCTCTGTCTCTGTCTCTCTCTCTCTCTCTCTCAGAATTCTTTTACCTTCTGTCAGCCCCTCTCCCCCTCTCGTCTCAGCTACGACTACCCTCCCCCCCCCCTCCTCTCTCTCTCTCTCTCTCTCTCTCTCTCTCTCTCTCTCTCTCTCTTTTCATCTTGTTCCCGTTCTCAGACAAACACTACACAGCAGCATCCCAGGATCTAGGAGTGAGAGAGGAGGGATAGTGAAATGCAGAGAGGAAGAAAGGAGGAAGGGAGGATAGTGAAATGCAGACAGGAAGAGAGAGAGAAAGGCGAGAGAGAAAGGGTGGGGAGGGTAGAAGAGGAGAGAGGGGTTGGGGCATGGAGGGAGGGAGATATAAAGAAATGAACAATAATCCAGTTTAGGCCACAGATCCTTCCACAGTTGGGGGGGGGGGGGGGGGGGAAGGAACGGAAGTAATCTCTGAAATTCACAAATACAGATATATTAAAAAAAAAGATCCAAGCAGTATATGCTTAGAAACATAATAGACAACCTCACATTTTCTTCTTACATAATAACATACTGTAGTATAATATACAATAATTTCACCTAATCATAACATCCCGCTTACTAAAGGCTCTGTACAACTGTATGCATATATTTCTCAGAATTGTTTTGGGTTCGTTAATCATCATTTGTAAAAATCATACGAAACTGACACGGATTTGTACAAAATGTACATAGAATGTATTCATGTCGCGCGTCATTTAGAGCGTGACAAACAACAAGTGTATTTCATCATCATTCGCATTTTTACACAATGCTCATCATGTTCGATTATTTTCAGAAACTGTTGTAGGCTGTGTCGATGACGATGCACTGCTATATCAGACACGCTAGCTCTGTCTTCGGATAATCTTATATGTCTATCGATGTCCAGAGAAAGACTCGTTTCACGAATTCCCAGTGATTTACATTTCCTATACAATGAAAATTTATCACGTTCCTGAAGGTACTCGTTCCAGTTTCGCACCATCTGCGATCGACAAGTGTTTTACTAGTTACATATCCGGACTCCGGCACATTTCTACCCCTTGATTTAACTACACAAATCCGAATCTATTCCGAAAGTGTGATTCATGAACATTTGAAAATCACGTATTTTTGCCACTGGCATCTAATCGAAAAAAACTTTTTATGTGGTTTGGAGGTCATGTATTTTCATTCATTTGTCAGATTTCAAGCTAGTGTTTTACAAACTGAATATGTGAATTAGGGTAATGTCCTGTCTCTCTATGCACTAAATCATTGGGCGTTTTATATGAACTCCTCAAAATTTCCCCGAAGCACATGAACGATCCTTGTCAATATGACATACTGCAGCATACAGTCCCCGGCAATCCCACAGGGAGCAGTCAATGTCGAGTCGTCAAGAGCAACCCACCGGAGGAGACACTGCACTGCTGCCGAGTCACTTCAGTGGTGTTCAGTGGCGCCTGTTCTGATCTAACATACGCAGGACACCACCTACTAAGCCCCCTACTGACGACAATAATTGCTTAGTCGCGGAGCCGGCGTGAGTGAGCTCTCCCTCCGGAGGGCGCCACCACACGTCCGTCCAACGACAGCCCCCATGGACTCGCCGATACCGGTGACCCCAACGGAACCAAACCAAGGCCACAGACGTGGAGAGACATCGAAATTGAGGTCACCATGAGAGCAGGGCATGAAGGGCCACAGAATTTGAGACATTTTTTTTTATGCTGATCGATGAGAATGAGATGATTAAGATGATGCTACGGATTTCCATTTCGTCTGAGACTACATGACAGGGCTGTACTCTACGCTTCCTTTCATAATATATCCCGCGTCAACCAGGCCCGAGAGATACAGGCACCTGCAGTGTTGGTCAGGAAATTTGAGCAACACTCTCAGAAACGCATCCATTAAGTGGATGAAACTCGACTGTGTGGTCCCAGTCTTCCCAACTGAGCCCGCAGCAAACTCAACTCTGGGTAGGAGCCGGTCGGGGCAGAAAAACCCACATGACTTCTGATATGATTCGACCCACGAGTCCCAGCGACGCTAACCAAGAGAGAGAGAGAGAGATATACATATATGCGTGTGTGTGTGTGTGTGTGTGTGTGTGTGAAAGAGAGAGAGAGGAGGAGGAGGGGCGGAGTAAGAGCATCTGTTTTCCATCCCATCCTCCCTCCCATTCCCTCATTCATACCCATGCCGTGACCTTGTGACCTTCAGCAAACACAGTGCGTTTTGATTGCTTTTTCACGATCCTTCAAGAACATTTCCAAAGGAAACAAAACATCAAAGAAAAAAAAAAAGAAATACCGCTCAGAACGCCTGCAGAAAGACTGTTAATATGAAATCAATGAAAACCAAGGCAAAGCACTTTTGCATAATGCATGTTCCAATCTTTTTTCGTTCATCCCGTTTTCCTGTACCGCTTGTTTCGAGAAAACAAAACAAAACAAAACAAAACAAAAAAAAAAACGGTACTCCCAAAAAAAATTGCTTTAAAGAAAATGATGTTTGAAAGGGTGGAAAGGAAAGGGAGGGGGCAGGGAGATAGGGGAAGGGAGTTGTCGGACTTTCCTGGCCTGGTTTCAATACGAGGTTTGACACAGTAGAAGCGGGCAGGTCAGATTGTCATAAAACGTCATGTTTTAGGGCAGAAGGTGAGGGGTCAGGTTGAGGGGGGGGGGGGGGGGGTGTAGGGCTGGGTCGAGGGTAGGGGGTGAGGAAAAAGGGGGGGGGGGGGGTAAAACTTGAATAATGGCAGAAAGTGCATCGTTTGTTAACCTCTGCTTTTAGTGCGAGTGCGCGCGCGGGGGCGCACGCGCGCTCTAGTGTGTGTAGGTGTGGTGTGTGTGGTGTGTGTAGTGTCTGTGTGTGTGTGTGTGTGTGTGTGTGAGTGAGTGAGTGAGTAAATGCGTGTGAGTGTGTGTGTGTGTGTGTGTGTGTGTGTGTGTGTGCGCGCGCGCGTGCGCGCGTGTGTCTGTACCTGTGTGTGTGCGTGTGTGTGTGCGTGTGTGCGTGGGTGTGTGAATGCGTGCGCGCACATGTGTGTGTGCTTCTACGTTTGTTAATCTATCTGTAGTTCAGTTCAGTTTGTTCCCGTTTAACCGTGCTTCCACAAAAAAAGGTAACGTGTTCTCTTTGTCTGTGTATCAGCCAGAGTAGGCCAAGCTGAGGAACCTATTTTACAGAAAGCTGGTGTCCAGAAGGTCTCTGGCCAGAGGCCAAACCCATTAGTTTCCACTGTTTCAGCGCTGTGAACACAGATCCGAAGTCTGAGTCGGCATCCGTTCAGCAAGATGACTTCAAATTTCCTATGAACTTAAACAATGTTCAGTTACTGTTCATGAATTGATAAAGGGTTGCGCGAAACACACACACACACACACACACACATACATATACATATATATATATATATTATATATACATATATATACATTATTGTTGGTTAGCAACACAATTATTTTATATATATATATATATATATATATATATATATATATTATATATATCTATATATTATATATATATATATATTTATATTCCTATGTGATATTAAGAATTTTCAATGGGAAAAAAACCCTCATATTTTGTACTTTCTTTGACCCATTTCTTAAAACGCACGTTCGAAATAACTCGTTCAGTCGGTAGGTAATCATTACTTCCCCCTGATGGAGAATAATTCTATGTGACAGCGGCCTACGCTCTCCCGACAGCCCTTCTCGTTGTCTTTGTTTTCTTTTGTTTCACTTGTTTTTGTGTGGGTGTGACGGGATGGAACTGAATTTCCATATCTAAATGTTGACTTTGAAAAGTCATTTCCTGTTCCTGAGTGTTGACCTTTTCAAAGTTACTGGTTCTAAAGGTCGAAGATTTCTCACACTTCTTACACAGTTCACACAACTCACGCACTGCAAAACATTATTTTTTTTTTTTTTTTGCATTTTTCGCTGTTGTTGTGTTCTTGCAACTAGGATTCTAACACTTTTCACTCTTCTTACACTTCTGATTGTTCAAAATCCCCGCATTTCTTAACACTCTTTACTTGTTCCCATACGTCTTATATTTCTGACTCTTCACGTGCCTTTTTAGTTTTTTCTCAACGTGGTCGCATTTCTTACAATTCTCATACTTCTTGCACATTTTACATTTCTCACATTTCTGATTCTTCACACACTTATTGCATTCACTGCTCTTGTCATTGCGCTTCTCATACTTTTTTTTACGCACTGTTCACACTTTTCATGCATCTCACATGGGTCTCTAACTAACTTTTCTTCGCTTTTCATGCTTCTTACGCTTCTAACTTTTCTCGTTGTTTTTTGCATTCGTCTAACACACCCAAATTTGTTACACTTCTGACTCCTATATTATATATGATGCTCTTTTGATGTTTCTTATACTCGTGCATTGCGTTGCTTCTCACTCTTCTTACGTTTCAACACTTCTCATACTGGTCAGCCTTTTCTATTATCACTTACACTGCTCATGCAACTTATCTTTGCCACATTTTATAACTCACCTCTCACAGTTCACTAAAGGCCAATGCAGACTACCACATAACACACAAAGAAGAGTTGATGCATTTCCGATTGTCTAGTTCTCATTTCGTCTGCCTGTCCACACACACACACACACACACACACACACACACCAAACACACCACACACACACACACACACACCACACACACACACACGCACGTACGCACGCCATGCACACGCACACACATCACATACAAACATGCACAACTTATGCTGTCTGTCTTCTCTCTTTCTTTCGTGTTTCCGTCTCATGTCGTCCTGTCACCATCCGTCTCTCTCCTTCTGTCTTTGCCTCTGTTCCTTTGTATGTCCTATCAGTGTGTCTGTCTGTCTGTCTATATGCTGTCTGCCTTACTTTCTCTGTATCCATCGTTCTCTCCCTCGTCTCTTTCTCTGTCCCTTTCGTCTCTGTTGGTCGTCTGTCAGCATCCTCTGTCTCTGTCTTTTCCCCCTTTGTTCTCTGTCCTGGCTCTCAAACTTTCCTCTGCTATCAGTGGGTGTCTGTCTGTCTCCTCTGTCTCCTCCTGTTTCTGTCTGTCCTCTTCGTCGTCCTCTCTCATCTCTCTTCCCCTCCCTCTCTGAGGTTTTAGTGGCGCTGACTCAGTTCAGGGGTCTGTTTATACAGAAGTGGAGGTCAGTCTCTTCTCTCTCATAAATGGGGCACCGAGGTGGAGGACAAGTCCTGCATTATCGATGTTCACACTCCAGTGTAAGTCCTGCAGGGCCGCGACTTTTCCCCTCTGTCCCCTCTGGAGCTCCCCTCCTGTCTCCCTTCTCCTCTTCCTCTCTGTCCCCCCTCCCTTCTACTCCCCTTCCTTCTGTCTCGCTCTGCCTGGCTGTCTGTCTGGTCTGTCGGCCTACATTTCTGCTCATTCTCGTGTCTCTGTTTCTGTCTGTCGTCCCTGCGTTCTCCCGAGGCTCTCCATCTGTCCCTGCTGCATCTCGCTCCTCAACTCTCCACCGCCGCCTCTCTCCTCTCTGCGCTCTCCTCATGCTGCGTCTGTGTGTGTTTTGTTGTGTTCCTGTGGGTGTGGTTCTCCTGTAGTTGTGTGTCACCTCTCTCTGTGCCATGTGTGTCCTGTCCTCGCTGTTTGTGTGTTCTTGTTCCTCATGTGTGCCCCCTGGTGCCCGCTGTGGTCCTGAAATTTCTATCTGTCGGACGGTCCCTGTGCTTGATTCTCTGGGTGATGTATCCTCTGTACTTGTCCTTGATGGTGGATTAAACATTTCTGCTGTCGTGCCTGAGGTCCCTGTCCCTCTCATGTGTGAACGTGCCACGGAGGTCGGCACAGCTCTTATCTTAGGCAACTGCTGGTCGCTGCTCATCTGTAGCGGGGAGTAGCGTCTCGTCTGTGGGATCCTGTCGTAACTCTATTCCCCTTCTCTCACTCGTCTTCGTCTCTCTCTCTCTCTACTCTCTCTCTCCTCCCCACCTCTCTCCTCGCCCCTCTCTCTCCCCCCGTTCTCATCCCCCTCTCCTCGTCGTCCGGTCCTCTCTCTCTGTGTCCCTGAGGGTTTTGGCTGGTCCAGTTTAGGTCTGTACACAAAGTGGAGGTCAGTAACAGGGGCAGGGGCACAGAGGGTGGAGGTACAGGGTGTGCAATTTAATCGATGTTCACACTCAAGGTACAGCCTGAAGGGCTCGAAGACTTTTGATTGAATCATGCTGTCGCGTCAGGTGGTGAAAGACCTTGTACGCTGCAGCTCTTTACTCTGTCCTGTCTGTCTGTCTGTTTGTCTGCGACCCTGTCTGTCTGTCTGTCCTGTTTGTGATCTACCTGTCTGTCTGTTTGTCCGCCTGTCTGTCTGTCTGTCTCTCTCTTCCTCTCTCCTCTCGTCTCTCTCTTCCTCCCTCCCTCCTCTCACCTCTCTCTCCCACTCTCTCTCTCTCTCTCTGTCATATTTTGCTCGAATGCCCTTTTCCCGCAACCCAATCTCGCCTCTTTGGTCCCTCTCCTTCACCTTTTCTCTCTCCATCGTCGCCCTTCCCTGCACACCCATGCCCTTCCACTCCTTTTATTTCTTCGATTCGCTCTCTCTCGTCGCTCCAAATCTTGTTTTTTTTTCGCTCCTCTTCCTCCTCCTCCTCCTCTCTCTCTCATTCTTCTCCATCCTCCTCCCTCTATCCTCGATCTCCTCCTCCTCTCTCTCCTCTCCTCCTCTCTCTCTGCTCTCGTCCTCCCTACTCACTCTCTTCTCTTCTCCTCTTCTCTCTCTCATTCCCCATTTCTACTGGGTGTGTGTGTGCGTGTGTGTGTGTGTGTGTGTTGTTGTTGGTGTGTGTGTGTGTGTGTGTGTGGTGTATTGTTAAGTGTGTGTGGTGCGTTTGTGTGGTGGTGTGTGTGTGGTGGTGTGTGGTGTGTGTGTGTGTGTGGTGTGTGGTGTGTGTGTGGTTGTTTTCCGTATCGCCTAGGCACTTTTTGCATGTTCCTTTTCTGCCTTAGCTTATGGTTGACCTTATCTTTAACCTACCAGGAGTACTGGATGTAACACAACACATCAGGGCTTATCTTTTAATATCCTCGAAATAAAGAATTTTGTCTTGTCTTGTCTTGTCTTGTCTTGTCTTCCTCTCTCCTCTTCCTCTCTCTCTCTCTCTCTCTCGCACATCTCCACTCTCTCCATCCCGCCGTCCACCAGTCAGCTCTCTCCTCTCGTCTCTCTCCTCCCCCTCCCTCCCTCTCCCATCTCTCTCTCTGTGTGTGTGTTGTGTGTTGGGTGTTTTTGTGTGGTGTGTGTTTGTGTGTTTTCGCATGCTATTTGTGTGTGTGTGTTTGTTGTTGTGTTGTGTGTGTGTGTGTGGTGTGTCCGCGTGCTACGTAATGTGTATGTTTAATGTTGTACTCTGCGGGAGTGCTTGTGCTTGTATCTTGTCTTGTCTTGATGGTGGGATTAAACGTCTGTCGGCCTGAGGCCCTTAAGGACAGTTGAACTTCGACGTAGTCTGCATCTTTAGTGCACTACTTGCTGTCCGCTGCAGTAGCGGTTGAGGTATCGTGTTTGGGTTCTCGTATTCCTCTCACCGATGTTCTCTGGTCCTCTTGAGCTTCGGATTCACTATGGCTGTTTGGGGTCGGCCGATGTTGGCGTCGGTGTCGGGTGTACAACACGGGTGGCCATCCCTTTCCCCAAACTGGAAGCCGTCTTCAGGGACCACCGAGCGGCCTTCTTCGTGCTCGGTTGGCGAATGATGGTGTGGCCGCGTGAGCCGCCTCAAGGGAAGAAGTTGGGAGCAGGACGAAGTCGCTGGGAGCGGCTGCAACGAGTTCCACCCTATATATTCGTGGGTACTCGCAGCTGAGGGGCCCGAGAGGGCAATTTTTTTTTTAGCCCAACCCATAGAGTGCCCACCCGTGGGACTGCCTGCGCCCAGCATGGTTACCCAGGCACACGGTAGTCGCGTCAGGGCAGCGCTCCATCGCCGTTCGTCCCACATCTCCAGGAGCCGTCCCCCCCCCCCGACACACAGCTAGACCCGCCGTCCACCCACGTGTGCTGGAAGGGTTTGACTGCGCCCGCCCATGACAAACTGACTCTCTACATGCACTTGTCCTTCAAAAGAGAGCTGTCCAGCACCCTCTCCCTCGGACGTCCGCCGCTAATGTGTCACACTCAACCTTGGTCCTCCCAAGATAGTGACGATTGTGGTTGTGTATGTGAGGCAGGTGTCTACTTTGGGGCCTATGTTTGTTGATGTCACGAAACGAAAGAAGTCCATTCGTACTCCGACGGAATTTATAATCTATTTTGGACGCCCTGGTTACTTGAAATTGCCGAAATAGTGCATAGCGCCGGAGTAGTGAAACTATAATCATTATCACTGTTAAATGCGAGACGGAAAACTCTAGTATAGTTTGTTACGGGGGGCCATGATCTGCTTCCTGTATGCTATCCATTAGTCTTATGATATACTTTATTTACAAACAGAATTGTTTTTCAGCGCCGTATTCATTCAGGGTGTTAATGAAATTTGAAGAACACAAAAACAACGGTTTATACACCTACTTTTCTGTGTACGGCAGGCTGCACAGTTTGCATTCACTTTCCGTCTTTGTAGCTTTCATGCACTGTGCCCCGTGGTTTGGTTTGTGTCTGGTCTGGCACGTTGCATTTTTTTATATTAGTACCAGACCGCACACAACCAGAGGGCATATTTGTAAGTTAGTGTAAGCTAGATTCAAGTGGAGCACTGGCACCTCTGGTCGGGGGCTCCGCAGGGTGAGCATTGCAGATCTGTATTTCGAACAACTACCTAACTCCGAGTTTCTTCTTTTATATGTGCATTGGCTTGAACTGCACGATTCGCTCAACGTAAATTAATATAGCTCACTAACTTCATTGTCGTCCCTTCTTATTCCAGATTGGGAAGCTGGACAACAAACCTGATCAAATATTAGTGATCGTTTGTTGGTCTTGTGTTGTCAGTCTGTATAAGTGCAGAACAGATAAGTAAATTTTTTTGGTACGAATTTGTAATGTAGTAGTAGAATAGTGAAAATGTACCGACGGGGCGGACAAGATATTAAATAGAAGGGGGGGAAGAAACTTGCTCAGCAAATTGAAACTGGAACTTATGAGTGGGCTGTGTATCTGTTTTTCTTTTTCAGGTTCAGGGGTCTTTCAGGCGTTTTTCCGTCTACATTACTCCAAGGTGCTACGTCTTCTATGTTCATATTTCTACATGGACTTTCTTTACCCCATCAAAAAGTCTCTTTCTTTATCTGCGACCTCTTCATTTACCGTTGCGCACGACGTATTCCCATGACTTCGTTGTTCATCTGATTGAAAAGAAGAAAAAAAAGAAATCAATAACCAGTGGACAGAAATATTATTTATTTGAGAAATTTTTATTAATCGTAAAAATATGTCGACGTGTGTTATCTTGTTCTTTGTGTGTGCATCAAAACGAAGATGGTGCTTCATCTCACCAAAGCAAGGATTTTTTCGATGCTGCAATTGATCGCTCCAGAAGAGTATTCATTGTGAAGAGCTGCGTTTATTTTTTTTTCAATGCTGTGTTATGAGTTGTATACCGGACGGTACAGAGCAACATTCTTCAGGGAGCACTATGTGTTAGCCTTTCGCCATCTCATCGGTCGCCATCAATTTAGGGAACTGTCATCGAGGGTAGTGGACAGCTGTTTTCCGCGGAGACTGAGCTGTAATCATCGGGAGATCTCCGCCATTTGTGATAAGTAGATTTATAGTATGTTTGTCTTGTCCTGTGACCCCGTTAGTTTTGTACACACCATCACGTGTTGTTAATAACCACGTTTGTTGAATTGTAAAGTTTCGTCTGCCTTTTGGGTGGTGGATGGATATATAGCTGGTGGGTGAAAGCGCTGGAGTCAAGAGTTCAATTTAACTTTAAAGAAGTCACAGATATGTTTACCCTAGAAACTCCTCTCCTTTAGAGGTATGTTACACACTCCCAGCGAGTGACGTTGGTTTGTGTATGTGAGCGTTTAGTCTATGTGTTGTGCATGCGTGACGTGTGTGTTGTGTGTGTGCGCCGCGCGCGCGCGCGCGCGATTGTGTTTGTGCGTGTGTTTGTGTGTGTGTGTGTGTGTGTGTGTGGGATAGGAGAGAGAGAGAGAGGAGAGAGGAGAGAGCAGAGAGAGAGAGCTGTGCGTCAATGATGAGCATTCACTCAGCATCAACAATGACTGCCTTCTGCCCCCCATGTCCCCTTTTTTCACTCTCCCTGTTTCCCTCCCCTCTTTTTTCAATTTTTTTCCCCTATCTCTTTCCCATTCTAACTAGCACTCTTTTGCCATTCTAACCTCCATCCCCATCTCCCCCACCCCCCTCCCCCCCCCCCCCCCCCCCCCCCCTCACCCTCCTAAAGCCCTTCGGCTTCACGTTTTGTTGTGTGATGTTCCCCCCCTCTTTCGCCTCTTCCTATTTTAGAAATTCCCCGGTGGCAAAAGCGTGCAGAGTGGGTTAAAATAATGTGGAAAAACAATCTTAAACAACACCGAACAACAACCACAGCAACAACATCAACAGTACCAAAGACACACAACAACAACAACCCAACAAACAACAACAACAACAGGTCTGAATAAACAAGACTCAGGGACCCCCCGTCCGGATTCTCCTAATTTTGGCTCTGGTCCGGTTCCCCTCGCGTTCTGACGAATGTTATAATTCCGTTTTCTTTCTAACATCTTACAGGGTCCTTTGAATATCTCTTTCTTTTTTCCTTTTTTTTTTTTTTTTTTAAGGCGTGGGTGTTTGGTTTTTTGGTGTGCCTTTCTCCTGTCTTCTTTCTAATCTCTCCAAGTACTTCTTTCTTATGTTTATTTTATTGTTCTGTCTGCGCCTCTCTGTCTGTCCTGTTTATCAAGCTGATCAAAATAATAAATTCTTTTCTTTAGAAGTCCGCAAAAAGGAATTGAATATCCTGTTCTCACATGCTTTTTTTTCCTTTTTTTTTTTTTTCTATGTTTTTTATTTTTTTTTTTCTTTTTTCCCCCCCCCCTTTTTGGGGGTTTTCTTTTTTTTTTCCTTTCCTTTTTTTTCTGTGTTAAACTTCATCTCCCTCGTACTTCTTTCAGGATGTTCTTATTTTTTTGGTGTTGTGTTCCTGTTGCCGGTGCTTCCTTCTGTCTGGCCTGTTGCTGTCTAGTATTCTTGCGTTTATGGGAAAAAACTTTCTTAAAGAGAAACGTGCAGCCCACACAATTGATACACGCCAACAGCAAAAACACCACCAAGAGGAAAACGAAACAAGCATAGAAACAACCACCAAATAACCACAACACCCTCCCCAACCCTTCTTTGTTTCCTCCTACCGACTTTTTTCTGTGTCTTTTTTGGCTGCACACACACTGCGTGCTCATGCACGCTCCCTTTCTGCTCACCTGCACCACCCCCAACCCCACCCCCCCTTCTTTCCTTCATTCTTCCTTTTTTTCTAATGTTTCCCCTTTTTTTTTTATCATCAACTGTACCTTGTCTTTTTTCATGTGTGCCCCCCCGGTGGTGGGGTGTTCAGTTCGCACGCACGCACGGTCTACCACTTTGTTCAACTGATGTGTGGCGTGTGTGTGTGTGTGTGGTGTGTGTGTGGTGCATGTGTGTGGTGTGTGTTTCTCATTATGTATATTTGAGGACTAACGCTTGGACACACGACACACACAAGCACACACACACACACACCACACACACACACACACACACACACACACATGAACACACACACACACACACACATGC
>JADBJO010000779.1:329593-342093 GCA_016801955.1 Conus betulinus | reverse complement strand
AAAGTCAGATGAAAGAATGAGCCAGCGAAAGGAAGGACTGCCCAACAGGGGTCGTTCGCATTTAAGACTGGCTTGATAACTGACTGTTTGCATGGCCGTCTCCTCTACGTATTGCCTTGTAATGCTGACGGGGTAGTCGTAAGTGTGAAGTGAAGAAGAAATGCTTTTTTTACGTGGTGTGTGTTGTGTGTGTGTGGTAGCGTGTGGTGTGTTCTGTTGTGTGTTGGAGGTGTGTAGGGTGTGTGACGTGGTGGGTGTGGAGTCGTTGTGTGTGAGTGGAGATGCACATTGACTTGATGGGTGTGTGTGTATGTGTGCTGTGGTGTGTGTTGCTGTGTGTGGTGTGGGTTGTTGAGTGTGTGTGTGTGGTGTGGGTGTTGTGTGTTGGATGTGTGAAGGCCTGTGTGTGTGGTGTGTGTGATGTGTGTTGTGTGTGTGTGTTTGGGTGGTGGAGTGTGTGTGTTGTGTCGGTGTTCGTGTTGTGGTGAGTGTGTGTGTGTGGTAGCCGTTGCAGTGTGCTGTGCGTGAGTGGGCCTCGATGAGGTGCATTTTGTTGCATGTGTGTTGTGTGTGTGCATGTGTGTGATGCTACATGTGGTGGTGTGTATGTGTGTGTGAGTGTGGTGTGTATGTGTGATGTGGTGTGTGTGTGTGTTGTGTGATGGGTGTATGTGTGTGTGGAGTGTGTGTGTGTTGGTGTGTGTGGTGTTGTGTGAGTGTGTGGTGTGTGTTGTGTGTGTGTGTGGTGTGTGGTGTGAGCGTCGTTGCGCGCGAGTGCGCCGTGCGGAGCGTCTGGTAACAGGAGATCACCAGTTTCAGTTAACTTAACCCCCTCCTTCCTCCGCCAGTTTCCCGAAATAAAAACAAAAATCATTAGAAAGGACTTAGGAAGACGCAAACCGACATAAATAACCAACCGATTTTCCAAACTGAAAAAGAAGAACAACCCGGATATGATCAAATCGAGACGGGATATTCAACCACTAACTTTTAAGCTGCACTATTGTTTTCACTTTGGGGAATTCTCATCCAATGTTCTAAGCAAGTTAAAAGCAATGCGTAAAAAAGTAAGAAAGGAAATCAAAATAAGTATGCTAGGATTTATTGCCAAAGCCTTTCCGGCATAGCGATTGGTTGTGAAGGGGACCGGTAGGTATCACCGAACAGTAATTGGGCCACACACATGCTTATTTAGTAACATTTTTTGGACAAATGGGTATAAGTGGTCAAAGAGAATTTGTACTTTTGGACACGACAAACAATGACCTGCAACACAGTGCTTTACGCACTGTATTTATCGGTGAATGGCTGTGTTAATTGATCTTCATATGCAGACCATTTCCAAGAAATATGTAATACAATTCTGTTGGACAATAACTTCAAAGAGAAGGGACGAAATTTGTCTGTGCCTCACATCACACTCACAAACCGACATTGCACAAACTGGAAAGGAAGGGGGGGAGGGGGAAAGGAAGAAGCTGGGTTCTAAATGTGAAAGTGTTTGAAATATGGAAATGTAACTCCAGAAGACGAATCGAAAATCGGACTCTTATGGCCGTTTTTTTGTTTAATGTGATGTGGTGCCACCGATATTCGGGAAAATTTTATGTCTGATTTCTTGGCAACATAATGAAATTTGACAATAAAGTTCCTATAGTTTTTTCGGGTTGGGAGTAAACACATTCTTGTTATTTCCATGTTGCGTTATCTGCAGATTGAATCATGTGTTTACCTGCATCATTAACTGCGGGTGATCAAGTCACACTGCGTGAACATTAAAGTTAAGTCACAAAATGTGTTTGTTGTGTGGAGGGTACATTTCTTTCATGCAATGGAGTACTGAACCGCTCTCAGTATATTCATCGTTTTGGCAAATTTCATTTCGCCAGTGTTTTACTTACTTAAGAGAAAAATGCCACGTTTATATTTAAGCTTATCTTTATCGGACGTGCGCTGGGGTACATACATACACACAACGCGCGTTCGCGGCGCTTGACGCGTGTGCGTGGGCGCCGCACCACATCCCCCCTTCCCCCTCACACACACACACACACACACACACACACACAAACACACACACAACACCACACAACACACACACACACATCACACACCACACACACACACACACACACATCCACACACCACACACACACACCACACACACACACAACACACCCACACACAACACAACACATACACATGCACACCACACACATACACACATACTTTGCAACTTGCTACACCTTCACATAAAAATTCGCTTAGTTAAGACTCTCCCCGTGAGAATGTAGCCAGCTGTTCCGATGCATGACTCATAGAAATACCTGCAGGATGAAAAATGGAACAGCTGTTGAGCATGGTGGTGTACACAGCAGCTGGCACTAGCATCTGGGCTCAAGGTCCCTAAGTAATGGCCATGACGAAAATACATAGTATGGAAGGAAGAGGAGGGGGAGGAGGGGGGGGGGGCGTTGCTGCACCACCAAAGGGTGTGCGGATGAAAGAATAGAAATGCTAGTCGTTTTTTACTGATTTATTCTGTGACGAGGGAGGTGGGGAAAGGATGAGGAGAGGTGGACCGAGAGAGAAGAGCAGAGCAGAAGGAGCGGGAGGGGAGAGCAGAGACGCGAGGAGAGCGCGAGCCGAGGGCCGATTGAGAGGGGAAGAGAGATGCAGAGCAGGACAAACAGAGAGCAGAGAACTGAGAGGCAGACACAAAAAGGGACAAAAGTCAGACAGTATGAGATGAAGTGTGTGTGGGTGGTTGTGTGAGTGTACTGTGTGTGTGTGTGTGTGGGTGTGTGTGGTGTGTGTTGGTGTGGTGTGTGTGTGTGTGTGTGTGTGTTGTGTGCGGTGTGACTTACTGTGGGCCACAAAATATGCGTGCGGGAAAGAGTTTGCGGCGCAATAGGAAATGTATGTGCAGGTATGTGCCGGTGGTGTGTGTGGTGATGTGTGTGTTGGTGTGTGCTGTGTGTGTCGGCTGTGTTGTGTGAATGTGTGCTTATCTGTAGTGTGTGTGTAGGTATGTGCCTTTGTGTAAACTGTGTGGTGAATTGGGTCTCCTAGTTTTGCCCAGGTACAACATGGTTTGCACGTGCTGATAAAGACAACCACGATGAACCATGTCGCACGCATAGTCTGACTCCAAACATCACACACCACCACACAATAAATCACACACAACACACACACACACACACACACACACACACACACACCACGCCACACACACACACAAACACACACACACACACACTTCGAAGAGAGAGTGAGAGTAGTCTGATACACACATACATCCCACGCGGCGCGGATGCGCGGCGCGCAAGCCACGACGTACGAACCGCGAACCGCCACGCATGCACGCACGCATTGCAAACGCCGGACAACGCAGCACAGCAGGGAGAAGAGAGGAGAGAGAGAGGAGGAGACGAGGACGGATGGTGAGAGGAGAAGGAGGGGAGAGGAGAAGAGAGAAGCGGAGGGAGAGGGAGAGGAGGAGAGAGCGGAGAGAGGACTGAGAGAGAGTGAGAGAGACAAGAGAGCTGAGGAGGGCGGAGGAGAGGAAGGGGGGGGGAGGGGGACAGAGGAAAGATAGAGAGAGGGTGGGCACTGTTTTCGCACCACACACTCTGAGGCAGAAGAAAAAAACAAGGCAAAGAGATGAACAGAGAGAGATACAAATTAACAGACAGACACAAAAGCAGAAATGTGGGTGGGCGGAGAAGGGGCGCTAGGGGGGAGGAAGCTTGGCGTGTCATAGAAGAAGAGAGATACAATACGGCGCAGCAGAGATAGAGAGAGAGGAGGAGAGAGAGAGAGAGAGAGAGAGAGAGAGAGAGAGCGAGACGAGGCTAGAGGAGAGAGGAGAGAGGGTGAGAGAGAGAAGAGGAGAGGACAGACAGACAGACAAGTAGGAGAGAGGGCGGACAGCCGGACTGACAGAAGAACCGGACAGGCAGACCAGAACCTAATGCCCTATATCTGTTGGTTGGACTGGGACAGGTTACCATAGGTGCCTAGCTAGCTGACAGTGCTTGGATTGCTGGCTAGTTAAGTCAGCTGGCTCCTCGTTTTGGCTGGCCAGCTAGCTAGTTTGCTCGGGTGGCTGGCTTTGGTGGGGTGGGTGGTAGGTATGTCGTTTGGTGAGTTGTTTGGTTGGTTGTCCGTTGTCTGGCTATCTGACTGGTTAGTTTGGTGGGTAGGTGGGTGGATATATAGATGGCTTGTAGGTTCTTATTTCGCTCGGTGGGCTGGCTGGTGGTCGGTGCGGCTGGCTGGCTAGTTAGCTGGACTGGCTGCTTGCTCGGTTGGCTACCTATTTTGTTGGTTGGTTGGCCGGCTAACTCCGTGGTTGGTTGGTTGGTTGGTTGGTTGGTTGGTTGGTTGGTTGGCTGTTTGGTCAGCTGGTTAGTAGAATGGTTTGGCTTGGTTTGTTGACGCGTTAGCTGACTGCTTGGTTGTTTGTCAGGCTGGGTTGATGTCTAGAAGGTTGGCTAGGGAGTGGGCTGGCTGTCTGGGACGCTGGCTGGTCATTTGTCCGGCTGGCTAAGATGCTGTCTGGTGTGGTTCGTTCGGCTGACTGAATCAGTGGCTGGCTACTTTGTTGTGGGGCTGGCTGGTTGACGTCTGGCGGGCTGGTTTTGTATTTGGGTGACTGGTTAGCTTCCGAGATGACCGGTTGGTGGGCTGGCTGGCTGGCTCTCTGGTAGGTCGTTGGCCTGGTTCATCGATTGGCCAACAGGCTGAATAGCTATATGGCTGGCTGGCTGGCTGAATAACTGGCTGCTAGGCTGGTAGGATGGCTGAGACGCTGGCTGATTATTAGTCAGCCTGGCTAATAATTGCTTGCTGACTGGCTGGTGGGCTGGCTTGTTGGTTCTGTAGCTGGTTACATATTTGGTTGGTTGGTTGGCTGGTGGGGCTAGAAGTCTGATTGGCTAATTCTTGGCTTACTGGTCTAAGGACTGGTTGATTAGGATGACAGACCGTATTTGGGGGGGGGGGGGGGGGGGGGGGGATTGATTCTCCTAATCGGCGAGATAACCACCTATATTATAAAAACAGTCCACAGATTAAAAAGAAAAAAAAATTACAAAAAATAACAAAACGACCAAACCAACGGGCACAAAAAGTTTAACGGGAGAAGCTATATCGGCCAAACAACCCCTCCACCTACCAAGCAACCCAACCAGCCCACAAATCAAGCTGATGATTGGCAAGTCCAACCGATCAGGTTGGCAATCAACCCTGCAATCAGAGTCACCAAGTCAAAAGAGTCATTAGCAAGTCTATCAACCGACCCTTCAGCTAGGAAAACCGGGCCAACTACAATCAAGCAGCCAACCAGCGAACAACAACAAAAATCAGACTAGTAAATCCATCCATCCATCCATCCATCAATCATTCAGTCTATCAATCAGCTAACCAATCAACTAGCCAACCTTTCAAGTAGATGGGGTTAATCGATAAATCAGATCAATCAATCAGTCCGCGAATGTCCAGCAGTTAAGCATCGAAAACGTCTACCAGTTTATCATCCAGTCAAACAAACAAGACCAACCAACGGCATTCAAATAGAAATGAATAAACGGGAGAAGCTATCGGCCAAAACCCCTCCACCTACCAAGCAACCCAACCAGCCCACAATCAAGCTGATGATGATTGGCAAGTCTAAACCAGTCAGGTTGGCAATCAACCCTGCAATCAAGCAGACCAACAGTCACCAAGTCAGTAAGAGTCATTTAAAGTCTATCAACCGACCCTTCAGCTAGGAAACCCGGCCTTTGCATGTCAAAATAGCCAACCAGCGAACAACAACAACAAAATCAGACCAGTAATGAACGAATCATCCATCCATCAATAATTTCAGTCTATCAATCAGCCAACCAATCATCTAGCCAACCTTTCAAGTAGATGAAATAATCGATAAATCAATCAATCAATCAGTCCGCGAATGGAGCAGTTAAGCATCGAAAACGTCTACCCGGTTTTTCATCCAGTCAAACAAACACAAAATCAATCACGGGTCATTCAACATAGAAATGAAATAACGAACAAGCCCATTGTCCAGTCAATTAGTTTACGAAGTGACCCGTACCATTCGACAGTCAATTAACCAGTCATGTAACCAACTAAGCAATACAAGCAGACCACAAAAAATCAGTACTTAATCTTTTAATGATTTGGTCAGATTTCTGCTTGTAGTCCCCTCACTTTGCATGTAAAATTAGCTTATTAGCCAACCGAACATCTAGCCAGTCAGTGAACGAATCAGTCAAAACACTAACAATGTTATCAGCCAACCAGTCAATTGAATAATCAGTCAATCAACCAATAACTAGTCAGCCAACCAGACACTGACCCTACCATTTTAATCAGTTAAAGAACCAATCGACTGATCAATCCATCGACCAGTACACTAGTCAGCCAATAACATACAGCATTTGAGCCAGCCAATTAACCAACCAACTAATCAACCAGACAGCAAACCAATCCACCAACTAACCAATCAACCAACGAGCTAACTGACCAGATTAGCCTTTGACCAGTCAACATACTAACCAACGAACTAACCGGTCAGCCACGAGCTAACTGAGCAGATTAGCCTTTCACCAGTCAACAAACTAACCAACGAACTGACCAGTCAACTAACGAGTGAACCGAGTAGTTGACCTATCACCTTGGTAACAAATTTACCAATTAATTGACGAGCCAGCCCACCCAAACAATATACCAGCAAACCAAGCAATTAAGCAACCAGCTCATCAAGCAGCCATCGAACCGGATAACCAATAAATGTAGAGAGAGCCAAAAAAAAAAACAACAACAGACATTAACAGTATAAAAGACACAAACAAAAAAAACAAAAACCCATGAAGCACAGAGAGAGAGAGAGAGAGAGAGAGATTTTTGACAACGACAAATGTTTTGTTGTTTCGTCATTCAGCAGTGGAGCCCTTTAGATAAGCGGGCATGTTGGATCGATAGCTCGCTCACCTCCCCCCCCCCTCCCTTCTCACTCCCGTTACCCCTCGCCCCCAACTCACTCCGACAGCTTTCTCCCTCTCTCGCCCCCCCTCCCCCCCCCCCCCCCCCCAAACCCTACCCCACGGCTTGCGGCTGCCCCCCCCCCCCCCCCCCCCCCCCCCCCCCCCCCTTCCTTCCTCATACATACACCTGTGCGCATACCGACACACGTCTGCGGATCATGTTGGCAAAACTTTCAATGATTATCACTTGTTTCTTTCTAATATTCATAGCTTGTGATTTGACTTTTAATGATATATCATCGTGTTATTGTTGCTTGTTCGACGAAACGACTGCTGGCTGAGAGAGAGAGAGAGAGAGAGAGAGAGAGAGAGAGAGAGAGAGAGAGAGAGAGAGAGAGAGAGAGAGAGAGAGAGAGAGAGAGAGAGAGAGAGAGAGAGAAAAAAACCAACCCCCAAAAACAACAACAGCAACACAAAACTATTAAGCATTGAAAAAAAAAAATCAAACAAACAATACCACCCACTCCTAGATAAGATAACTCAGTATTTTCTGTGTCACCAGGAGAGAGAAGGCCCGCTATTGTCCTTGCGTACATACGCAAAAGGTTGCGTCTGGATATTTGGGGATTATTACATTTGCCACGTAAGCATTATTACTATTCTATCCACTCTAGGTGATATTAGACGGAAAAAAAAAAAGGAAAAAAAAAACAAACAAACAAAACAACAACACATCAATGAAACAGTCAAACAAAAAACCCTCGTGATACAGCTAGAAAGCTACAAATGGTTTTGATATGGGGAGAGAGAGTACAGTAAGAGGTAGGGGACGGATAAGGATGGTCCTTTCGTATATATTATGTAAATTTAGTAGTAGGTTAATGATTGACTCACTTAAAAGTAACCTCATAAGTATGAGTAAATAAATGTAAGAAAAACTATAAGTACTACTTATTGGACTCTTTGATAAAGAAAGAAAGAATTCATAGGTTAAAGCTGGTGATTCAAAAATATTTGTAATAGTATATGTAGAAAGTATGGGTATAAATTGTTTGATAGCGGCACATGAGATATGTCAACTGTGATGCTCTGTCCACAAACACATGAGGCATTTTTACTAAATTTTGTTGTAAAAGCATCGACTTTCGACCTTTTCCACCTATACATAAGGGACGATAACTTCCTGCTAATGTGGGAGTGTGTTTTTAAGTTTGCAATATTAAAATCTGTGTAAATAAGCTTTTTGTGAGACTTTCTGAAGGAATTCTGGAAATGGTTCCAAGCAAATGATTCCCACTATACTATATTGTTCTTGAACCGTAAGTGGAAAATCCATCCTTAGAGACTCTGAGCTACATTTTGCACCTTCTTTCGCAGCTCTGTCTACTTTCGTCGTTATAATAAAATGAACAGTGTGACGGTATCCAGCAGAAAGTAATTGCCGTGCCTTGTATAGAGAGAGCATGAATTAAACAGCTAATTTTCAATTATCATTTCTGATCTATTCTTCAGTTTTAATGATTTCAGTGCCTGAAGCACAGACTTTGAATCAACACAAAAAAAGTACTTGAAATATAGATCGTGGGAAATTTAGAAGATAATTTAACGCCATTAATATTGCAGTAAGTTCCGCAGTAAAAACCCGATTTATTTTTCCCCAGTGAAAAACATTTCTCTACTTTTAAATCAGGTATCAAATAAGCAGAGCCCGCATTCTTTTGAATAATGACCCATCTGTGTATACTTTTAAATGATTTGGATATTTCTCTTTAATATGAAATTTAGCATTGCTTGCCACTATATATTTATATTGTCCTTCTTTTTTAAAATCAGTGTGGTCAATATCAAATTGGGCCCTTTGAAGTTCCCAGGGTGGTGTAGGGAAGAAAGACGGCCTTGCAGATACAGACTTTTCGTCAACAGTAATGCCCGTGGCTTGCCTAAGCTCAGATGTATACGTTGCCAGAGTAATCTGAGAGGATATTGTTTTTGCACGTGTAGGAAAGTCGATATCTGATCTAATTTTAATTTCATTTTTCACATCATTCTTAACTGGAACACTTCTTATCACAAATTTCGTGGCAGCCACTTTCCTCTGATCATCTAAGGATAAAATTTGAGCCTCATTATATTTCGAAGACAAGATGCATGGGTGGGAAGACCCATTGCAAGTTTGAGCGCTTTACATTCTATGCTTTGAAGCTTCTTTAACAGATATTTTGGTGCACTAAAAAAACACTTCTTGCGCGTATGTTAATTTTGATCTATTAGACATTTACATAGATAAATTAGAGTGGGCGTGTCTTGTCCCCCCATCTCTGTGTACTCACAATTTTGAGAAAATTTAAAGTTTTCCTTACTTTTGTCAGCAAATAATCTATGTGTTGATTCCAAGACATTTTCGATGTGAGGTTAAACGCCCAAAAACTTGATCTGTGAAGCATAATTAAGAACTATTCCATTCATTTTGAAAAACAGGCATTTTCGTCGGGATTCGAGCCACTGTTGAATAAAACAATCTTTGTTTTTTCTTCAGATAAACTTAGTCCATTCTTTGTCAAGTACTCTGCTATAATGTCGAGCTCTTTTTGATACACTTTTTTGGTATGGTTTATGCTGCGTAGTGGGGTTTTCTTTTTTAAGGTTACTTCCATCCACATGCATATATCGTCAGCATATTGAATCAAGATGACATTTTTAGATATTTTACTGGGTAAATCATGCATTAGTAATGAAAATAGGAAAGGAGCAATAACTGACCCTTGAGGGATACCCATGGTAAGAGTTCTTTTAGTTGAATACGTGTTTCCTATTCTAGTTTGAATTTTTCGATTCTTTAGAAAACAATTGATATAATCATAAATATGACCAGACAGACCTATGTTTTTTAAATTAAGTAAGAGCCGAGAATGCCAGACTTGATCATAAGCTTTATTTATGTCAAAAATGTCGCTAATATACATTTACGTCTAGCAAATTGCTTTTTTATGTTTGTTGTAAGTTTCACTAATTGTTTTGTTTGTCGATCTACTCTTTCTGAAACCGGCCTGATTTATAGGTATTATTTCATTCTTCTCACAAAAGTGTGTAAGTCTGTTTAAAACGATTCTTTCCAAAAGTTTGCATACATGGGATGTTAATGCTATAGGTCTATAACTGTTTATGTCTGTGCAGCTTTTGCCATGTTTGTGAATGGGAACCACGATTGATTCTTTCCAAATTTTTGGCATTTCACCATCACACCAGCATTTTTGAAATATTTCATACAGGAAATTGATAAAAATTTTCAGGCAGATTTTTTAGCATTTGATTAGAATTGCGTCCAGTCCCACCGATGTTTTTTTATTTGGGATGGAATTTATTGCATCTTTGAGTTCCTGAAGCGTTAGGTGTGCATTAATATAGTTTGTGTTATCAGGAATAGGATCTTTGTACATTTCTTTTTGCTCTTCTTGGTCTCTATACTCATTACGAATCTTTGATAAAACATTTTCACAGCTGACATTGGCAAACATGTTAGCGAAGGCTTCGGCTTTCTGCTGGGCACTTGGTAAGGGATTATCATTTTGTTTTATGGATATGTTGGAAACTTAATGCCATTTTTTTCATTACTTTTATCTCCTGCCAAATTTTTCCTATATCCTTATGTTCTTTTATTTCAGTTTTGCAAAATGTGGACCAGTAGTGCTGCTTTGCATCTTGGATTATTTCATCACTATGCTTACTAGCCATTTTCATTTCTCTCTGTTTTCTGTCTTTTTTGGTCTGTTCCTTTGTCCCTGATATATATCTTATATTTTTCTTTCTTTTCATCAACAGCGCGCTTGCAGTCATCATTTCACCATACATTTCCTTCGTGCTTCCCTGGTTTAGATATATGTATCCTTGGAATAGAATTATCTGCAGCTGCTATAAGGGAAGACTGAAATAAAGTGTAAAGGTCGTCTATGTTAATTGTGCTTGTAATATTTATGGTCACAGTTTGAAGAAATGTTTTAAAAAGCTGACCAATCTGCATATTTATAATTGTATTTTGGAAGTATGTCAGGTTTTGTTTCTCTTTCTTCTATCTCTTTATTGATAGAAATTTTAATGGGAGTGTGGTCAGATCCTAGCAAGTCATCTTCAGGATTCCATCCATGAACATTGCAAGTGAAGGAGATATGAAAGTGAGATCTATAGCTGAGGGTCTATGAGTTGCTATATCAGGGATGCGGGTAACATTTCCATTATTTAACAAATATAAATTTGAGTCTGCTATGTTATCAATGAATCTGTTGCTTGTGATGTGTGTGCAGTTATTATCCCAGAAAGGAGCATGCGCATTGAAATCTCCCCCTATCACCCATTTGTCTTGCTGGTCTTGAAAGTTTTTCAACCAGTCAGTGTTCATGTCATCTGGGCCTCTAGGTAAATATACAGAAGCAATGTTAAGAACAAAAGATGTGGAAAATCTGACAATGACAGCACACGATGATACAGATTCAATGTCCAAAGGGGCTGGTGAAGTTCGTTGACAGTGGTCCAGTCCTTCACGAACATAAATGGCAGTTTGAACGCGATTAGAGGATCAGACTGTTCATAAACGGGGGGATAATAAAAAAACTGATATTTTTGGTACGGCACTTGTGTGTGTGTGTGTGTGTGTGTGTGTGTGTGTGTGTGTGTGTGTGTGTGTGTGTGTGTGTGTGTGTGTGTGTGTGTGTGTGTGTGTGTGTGTGTGTGTGTGTGTGTGTGTGTGTGTGTGTTTGTGTGTGTGTGTGTGTATGTGTGTGTGTGTGTGTGTGTGTGTGTGTGTGTTTGTGCGCGCGCGCGCGCGCGCGCGCGCGCGCGCGCGTGTGTGTGTGTGTGTGTGTGTGTGTGTGTGTGTGTGTGTGTGTGTGTGTGTGTGTGTGTGTGTGTGTGTGTGTGTGGTGTGTGTGTGTGTGTGTTTGTCAAGTCAAGTCAAGTCAAGTCAAAATTTTATTTTCAGATGGAACATTGAATACGCAATAAATCTGCTTTTTTACATCAAGCCATCCACAAAAAAAATATATAGATGAAACAACGAAAAATCACAGAAATTTATGAAAATCAAAGACAATGAAAAATAGAAACCAGAGAGAAGAAATGGATGGGGGGGGGGGGGGGGGGAGGTAGAGAGTGTACAAATGAGAAGGGGGAAAATCCAGAAAGTAACGAAAGAGAGAGAGAGAGAGAGAGAGAGAGAGAGAGAGAAGAGAGAGAGAGAGAGAGAGAGATTGGTTATGTACAATATGTACATTGTCTTCACAAGTGTGCACTGTATGTATGTTCCAAGAATACTGTCGACACTGACATACCCTTTCCTTTGAGGCACACACGCTCATGCGCGAGCATGTACATAGCTAGGTATATATACACACATGTACACACTGTGTAAAATCATAAAACGTCATTTCAAAGGGTTGAGAAAAATATAAGTTATGAACCATTCATGAGATACCTTTTCAAATTATTTTTAAACTGGATTTTATTGTTTATACT
>JADBJO010000779.1:314593-317093 GCA_016801955.1 Conus betulinus | reverse complement strand
CGCTACAGGCCTGTGAAACAAAGGCGGAGTGAGAGATGAGTGGAAGTAGAGGGGGGGAGGGGGACGGGGGTATCGTTAATGTGAAAAAAAAAAAAACAACGCTAGGGCCTGTACGGACAGTCATAGCTACCAACCCACAGGATATGAGGAGCACAAGCCCACTAGAGCTTACAAAACACACACACACGCGCGCGCACCCGTATGAGCGTGCAGAGAGAGAGAGAGAGAGAGAGGAGAGAGAGAGAGAGAGAGAGAGAGAGAGAGAGAGAGAAGAGAGAGAGAGAGAAGACACCCATTCCTTTCCCTCCCCTCCTATTTCCCTCACTAAAAGCCTCTCTCTCTCTCTCTCTCTCTCTCTCTCTCTCTCCCCCCCCCCCCCCCCCCCCCCCCCCTTACGGTCATGTCCGTGTGCTATTGCTATCGACGTAGGAGAACAAGACAACAAAGACATGAAAACGTCAGCCACACAACTCCTCTGTCTGTCATTCTGTCTGTCCGTCTGTCTGTGTCGTCAGACGAATCCTCTGTCTGTCATTCTATCTGTCCGTCTGTCTGTGTCGCCACACGTCTCCTCTGTCTGCCATTCTGTCTGTCCGTCTGTCTGTGTCTCTCCTTGTCTGTCAGTGTCATCCCCCTCCCCCCCCCCCCCGAACTTCCAGCCTTTTCAACCACCCCTCTCCTGCTCTCCTCCCATCTTCCTCGTCCTGTGATCCACGCCTGGGGGTGTATAGAACCGGGGAGGGGGGGGGGGTCAAGGTCACGTGCTTTGCCGGCTTCTTCTTCTGTCCATAAGTCCGTCAGACTGTCTCTCCGTCTGTCTGTCTGTTTGTCTGTTCTCGTTTCTCCAGTCTCTGTCTTCCAACTCAACACCTGACCCTCCTACCCACTGCACCCCCCCCCCTCTAAACTTTCTCATATACTGTGCCATACGTGCGGTTTGAAGATATCCTCTCTCTCTCTCTCACACACACACACACACACACACACACACACACACATACACGCGCGCGCGCACGCACACCCACGCACGCGCAGACACACACACAAAGACACCATACATACACACACACACGTACACACACTTGGCTTACACACACACGCACGCACATGTGCACACACACGCATACTCACACACATACATGTAGGCGCGTGCATGTGCACGCGCGCGCACACACACACACACACACACACACACACACACACACACACACACATACACACGTGTAGGCGTGTACATGTGTGCGTACACACACACACACACACACACACACACACACACACACACACACACACACACACAACACACACACACACACACACACACACACACACACACACACACACACACGTACACACAAACTTATCTCTCGCCATTTGATTTCGAGGTATCTTTATCAAGGAATCAAGATTCTGTCGGACAGTTTCTTCCTAACCCCATCCAGTTGGACTCCAAAGAACAATCTAAACAAAACGCATTCTACCCTGTCAGTAAATAATCCACCCGATCACTGAAGCCATATGCGGGTGCCCCAATGCATAGTATATCCGAATTCTTGGCAATGGCCACATGTGTTTCTGAACTTCACTAAAGCAGAACTCCATCGCCTGTCATATACAATGCTGCATCGATCAACAGTTCTCAATTCAATGGACAGGGAGTCAACAAGTTGACCGTGTAGTCTCCCCCCAAAAAGAAAAGAACGAAGCGTCCAAGCGTGCGGTAATTAAAAAAAACAACAAAAAAAAACGTTGTCGCTGCAACTGAGCTGCTCGTTTAGCTGTTCCTGCCGCAACGTTTTGAAGAAGAGAAGACAGTCGTAGGAAAGCAGACAATACACTCCTGCTGCAACGTTCTGAAGATGAGAAGGCTGTTGAAGTCAAGCAAGAAAAGATTGTGGGCAAGTAGGCAGGGGTGGGAGGGGGCAGGGAGTGTGGCAGACAGAATGGAGGAGATGGCGGAGGGAGCTGGGGATGGGGGCGGCGGCTTTTGGGGCGGTAGGGTTGGAGATTAGTGTCAAGTGCAGGTGCGGAATACCTAAACGCTACAGGTCTCAATAAACAAGAAAGGAGGAAGAGGGCGAGAACGAGGGGTGGAAGGGTAAGGAAGGGGGTGGGGGGGGGGGGGGAGGAGGGGGGAGGGGAAGTACGGGCACGGTTTATGTGACAACTACGCTAGGCCCATCACTTGCAATGGACAGCAAGGACTGATTGGTCAGGTGGGTCACAGATTTAGCTACAAAACCACAACACCTCATCTCCCTCCCCCCCCCCTCTCTCTCTCTCTCTTTTGTGTGTGTGTGTGTGTGTGTGTGTGTGTGTGTGTGTGTGTGTACGCACGCGTGCGCGCGTGTGTGCGTATCCCGGTGCATGGTTGTGCGCACGCGTGCGTGCATGTGTATGAGAGAGAGAGAGAGAGAGAGAGAGAGAGAGAGAGAGAGAGAGAGAGAGAGGTGTGTGTGTGTGTGTGTGTGTGAGAGAGAGAGAGAGAGAGAGAGAGAGA
>JADBJO010000779.1:299593-307093 GCA_016801955.1 Conus betulinus | reverse complement strand
ACGCTCGAACAATATCTATATACTTAGCAGTAACTGAGGTTAAGTCAAGTGGCAAATAACGCCAGTCGCGCCGCGCAGAGAGAGAGAGAGAGAGAGAGACAGACAGACAGACAGACAGAGACAGAGAGAGAGAGAGACAGGGAGAATGCCCTTAGTTCCATCCACCCCATAAAACATTTTTCTAGTGCGTCACATTTCCTCTTCATTGGCCCAGATGAAAAAAAAAAATTATGTTTTAATTTGTCTTCCCTTCACCCACCCCCCCCCTCCCCCGCCATTCTTCTTCCCCATTTTTCTACCTCCCCGCAAAGATCGTCTTTTGCCGCATACATGGTTTGACAAGCCACTTTCCTCTCATTCAGTCCCTTTGTGCTTTTTCTTTTCTCTTCTTTCTTTCTTTCTTTCTGTCCTTTCTTTGTGTGTGTGTGTGTGTGTGTTGTGTGTGTGTGTGTGTGTGGTGACGGTGGTGAAGGTGAGGGTGAGGGTGGGTCGATTGGGGTTTCCTGTTTTGTTTTCGTCCCGTTTGGGTTTATTCTTCCCAAGGCCGTGACGGGAGATACAGGAGAACCTTTGGTGCTGCGTGCGTGCGTGTGTGTGTGTGTGTGTGTGTGTGTGTGTGTATGTGTGTGTGTGTGTGTGTGTGTGTGTTGTGTGTGTGTGTGTGTGGTGTGTTGTGTGTGTGTGTAAGTGTGTGTCTTGTATGCGCGCGCGCGTTTGTGTGTGTGTGTGTGTGTGTGTTGTGTATGTGGTGTGTGTGTGTGTGTGTATGTGTGTGCTTTGCGCGCGCGCGTGTGCGCGTGTGGGGGGGTGGGTGGGGAGTGGGGGGGGGGGGGGGGGGCGTCGTGCGTGCGTGCGTGCGTGTGTGTGTGAGTGTTGTGGTGTGTGTGGCGTGTGTGTGTGTGGTGTGTGTGTGTGGTGTGTGTGTTGTGTGTTGTGTATATATGGTGTGTGTGTGTGTGTGTGTGTATGTGTGTGTGTGTGTGTGTGTGTGTGTGTGTGTGTGTGTTTTTGTGAGTGCGCGCGCGCGCTCGTGGTGTGTGTGTGTGTGTGTGTGGGTGTGTGTGTGTGTGTGTGTGTTTTGTGTTTGTGGTGCGTGGTGTGTGTGTGTGTGTGTGTGTGTGTGTGTGTGTGTGTGTGTGTGTGTGTGTGTGTGTGTGTTGTGTTTGTGTTGTGTGTGTGTTTTGTGTGTGTGTGTGTGTGAACAGGCTAAATCACCTCTTTTCTACAATCTACATTTCCCCGCCTCCCCCTCCGACCTTCACTCTTCCCCCCCCCCCCCCCCCCCCCCCCCCCCCCCCCCCCCCCCCCCCCCCCCCCACACACACACCACCTCCTTTCCCTTCTCCTGCCCTCTTTCCCTATAAACCCCACCTCACCGTAGAGTGAGGATATATTATCCACTCACGCTGAGAAACACGTGTGATGGGGCTGTCTCGCTTTCTGTCTGCGCGGAGGCCGACATGTCATTCGATGCCACAGCGGTCCCAACCAACTTATTGTTGTGGGCACATCGTCATGTTGTCCCCAGGCTGGCAGTTACGGTAGCTTTTGAGGACAACAAACAATAATAATCTACAACAAATAATAGTGGCAGTAGTAGTGGTGGTAGTAGTAGCAGTAGCAGAGTAATAGTAGTAGTAGTAGTTGGTGGTGGTTGTGGTGATGTAGCATAGCAGCAGTAGTAGTAGTAGTATAGTAGTAGTTGCTGTAGTAGTATAGCAGCAGCAGCAGTGGCAGTAGTAGTAGTAATAGTAGTAGAAGAAGTAGTAGACGTAGTAGTTGCTGTCGTCGTCGTCGTCGGTGTCGTCGTCGTCGTTGTCGAAGTAGTAGTAGTAGTAGTAGTAGTAGTAGTTTTGTTTGTTGTTGTTGTTGTTGTTGTTGTTGTTTTTTGTAGACGACTGGTAGTAGTAGCAGTAGTTGGTGGTGGTGGTCGTGGTGGCGGTGTTCGTGTTGTTAGCTGCTGTCGTTTGTTCGTTTGTATGTTTGTTTGTTTCGTTCTTTCTTTAATGAGAAGGAGTACAAGAACAAAAGAACAAGAACAAGAACATGAGCAAGAAGAACAAGACGAAGAAGAGAGGCCCGCGGACCTGGTGGGAAAGACATCAGGCGCGTGTTCAAAGATCCGGGGTTCGGTTCCCACAACAGACAGCTGGGTTGGAGGAGATGTTCTCATCATAGTTAAGGTCTGTACAATCTGCAGATGTTCTCGTCATAGCTAAGGTCTAAGGTTTGTACATCGACCTTTACACCCCGGTCCTCTGCCTGGACGAAAGTATAAAAAAAAAAAACAAAAAAAAAAAACAAACAAACAAAAAAAACCAGTCCTGCATCCATGTCAAATCCCGTTCTTCAAGTTTTCCAAGAAAGAAGAGATGAGCATGACCAGTGCAGATGGGAGGGACAGATGACAAAAGAGATGACCATGGTGTGCAGATGGGATGGACAGATGACAAAAGAGATGACCATGGTGTGCAGATGGGAGGGACAGATGAAAAAAGAGATGAGGGGGGACATGACAAAAAGTGCAGATGGGAGGGACAGATGACAAAAGAGATGACCCCGTGTGCAGATGGGAGGGACAGATGACAGAGAACAATGGTGTGCAGATGGGAGGGACAGATGACAAAAGAGATGACCATGGTGTGCAGATGGGAGGGACAGATGACAAAAGAGATGACCATGGTGTGCAGATGGGAGGGACAGATGACAAAGAGATGACCATGGTGAGCAGATGGTAGGGACAGATGACAAAAAGAGATGACCATGGTGAGCATATGGGGACAGATGACAAAAGAGATGACCACGGTTGCAGATGGGAGGGGCAGATGACAGGAAAAATGACACACACGTGCACACAGGCGCGGTGTCTGACCAGCACCCCCCGAAGGCGGGATGTGGCGACCTTGATGGTAGGACTTACAACGGTCTGGTACGCAAAAAGTCTCCTGAGTAATACACCCTGGAATTCTAGACAGGGAACGAAGAAAGAAGGGGGAAAAAAAAAGAAAGAAAGAGTAGATTAATGAGAGTAAAAAGCTCGGATGACGGTCCACCGAAGTTCAGTGGTTAGAGGGGCGCGGTTGTGGCCTAGGAGTTGTGGGCTCCGCTGGAAACCAGTGTTGGTGGGGGTGTCTGGAACCTGGCTCCAGGTTTCCAAAACTTCGTAGTCATTTTTTTTTTACATACGTTTTATTTTGTTTTCAAATTAGCTGGTAACATCATTCATATATAGACATACATACGGAGTGAGTGTACGATCGTAACACGTGGCATCAAGTCGCATTGGGTTATCAATCGATATGTGCATGCATATACACGTAAACACACATTCTTTTATAACAACACACGCATACATAGGTACAAAAATAAAACAGAGAGAGAGAGAGAGAGAGAGAGAGAGAGAGAGAGGAGAGAGAGAGAGAGACTCCATATATATCTGTAAGTCATTAGGAGGAGTCAGCTGTAATCAGTAGCGAGAGTCAGTTTTTTAGACTCATCAAGACATTGCCAGGTGCCTTTGTCCATAGGTCTACAACCATATGCTTGCGGTTGTTCATCACCTTGCCCTTCTACAATAAATTAAACTACTTAAAAAGAAAGATACACACAAAGAAATAAAAAAGTAAACACTTTGTCATGTGTCTGACTTAATGCAATTGCTTGCAAAATCGAAACTAAAAGCGTAAACAAACACGTCGAAATAAGCTTTGCCGCACTTAAATTTCATATAGATAGATAGATAGATAGATTTTTCTTTCTTTTTTTTGTGTACGAAATCGTACAATTTCATGATTGAAATAATCAAAGAGGTTGTTGGCGGTAGACTTGTCCCGTTGACTGACTTTCATCTGTGTCATATTCCGTGTCCTCCTGGTGTTATACAAACCCCATACCTAGTCCTACTGTCGTGCCCCCGGTGCCTGCACCTTTCACAGACAGCTGCGGATGGGAAACCCGCAAGACGAGACACAGCCAGACCCAGGTTTGCCACCGCACCACGATCCACCGGAAACGGATCAGTCGTCATGAGTAAACAGCCAGTGGACAGGTTGTGCTGCCGCTGAGTCCCTTTGGGGATGTTTCGTGAAGCCTGCTCTGCCTTAACCTAAGGCGTTCCGCAGACGGAGATATTTACCGTGTTGCGACAGTTTGCAGACACACCACACTCCGCAGACGTAACCGGCTGCGCACTGTTGGACGTTTACATAGCTGACCTTTAACCTTGCTTTATGCGTGCTCACACTTGGCGAATGCTACCGTTCAAAACGAAGGAATTGGAGGCTATGCCAGTCTCGAATAAAAGTTACTCTGTGTTAGGTTTTCTTTATGGGAGCAAAGGTTACCCCACTTGTTTACTGTTCGAAGGAATTGAAGTCGTTGTGAGATCAATACAGAATATTACTTGAGCGGCGGTCAGACATTAGGAGCTAGACAATATTGCTTCAGTACCCCACGTAGAAACCCGCCCATAAACTCGAGTAGTCAGCCCAGCTGACCTACATTTACCGTTATCGATCGTTGCTCTACAACAGAAGTCTACTCGTGCGTCGTTTTCACAAAGGCTCGCACTTAATTAAGCATGTTTTTTCCATATCCAGCCGATTGTAGGTAGTAGCATATACGCTCCTTTTGTGCGTGTGTAATTCAGTCTTTTCATGTCTCGTCATGTTTGAATTAATGAATACCCTGTGAAATCGAAATTATTACTGAATCAACGTCAAAGAACCAGTCGCCATTTTGGAAGGGACGTAAGCCTTGCATGGTTTATTTACTTCTGAACCGGTGAAGCGATTGTGATTGGACAATTACAAACACTATTGGCAGGAGAAGATAACCCGAATAAAACACTGATCATCTGACAACTATCCACTAAATAGAGCGGAGAGGGTCGGCCAGTGCTTAAAACCGTGCCGGTGTAACAGCCCAAGTCTGGGCTAGCCTGCTTTTACCCCCCGGGTCATTCTAGGACTAGCTGGAACTTACCCCCCCCCCCCCCCTTAGTTGGAACTGCCCCCCCCCCCCCCCCCCCCTCGCCCTCCCCAAGTCATCTACATTGTACAAGGTACACAGGCACTCAGGAGACACTAATTAGCTGTAAAAAATAGATAAAATCTTTGATAAACATTAAAGTGACCAATGGTCAGTGACACTGACCACTGGTTGTCTGCATTGCACAAGGTATACAAACACTCATGAGACACTGATTAACTGTAAAAAATAGTCGAAATATCTGATTTACGTCATAGACCAGTGGTCAGTGGCACTGACCACCAGTCGTCTGCATTGTACAAGGTACACAGGTACTCGAGAGACTATAATTAGCTGTGGAATAGTTAAACTCTCCGATTTACGTCATAGTGACCAGTAGTCAGTGGCACTGACCACAAGTAATCTACATTGTACAAGGTACAGGCACTCGGAAAACACTAATTAGCTGTTAAATAGTTAAAATCTCGGATTTACGTCATAATGACCAGTGGTCAGTGGCACTGACCACTAGTCATCTGCATTGTACAAGCTAAGGTACACAGTTACTCAAGAGACTAAATAGCTGTAAAATAGTTAAAAGATGCAAACCGGGATGAAGCAACACGGTACTTGGTCACAACGACACGTGCTCACAACGACATTTTGTCACAACACGCTTGGTCACATTGGCACTTGGTCACATTGGCAACTGTCTTTCTTTCCCCACGCATGCACTGGCGTACTCTCACACACCCGAATATTGACCCACGCATGTAAGCTAGCGCTAGAAATGTTAATACGTATCTGTTAGTGAACCAACCAGCGTGTGTGGGGGGATGGGGTGGGGGGGGGGGGAGTGGTGGGAGGTCCATCTATTGAGAAGAGTCTAGAACTATACTTTGTCTAAACCCAGCTGACTGTATATAGGAAATGGGAGGGGGGGGATGGTAAATATGCAGGCTAACACATTTTTTTTAAAGGCGGGTGTGCGTGCTGGGAAAAGGCAGAGGAAAACCCTGAATACCCCTCTCTTGTTTGAAGGGTGGGGTGGGGTGGAGGAAGATTCCAAATAGTCCCTAGACTGACCCTTTGGGGGGGGGGGATCCAGGCTAGCCCAAACTTACCCCCGCGGTGGTAAGTTCCAACTAGGGGAGGTAAGTTCTAGCTAGTCCTAGAATGACCTCCGGGGGTAAAAGCAGGCTAGCCCAGACTTATCCCGGGGTAAGTTCCAGATGGTGGGTAAAGTATGGGCTGTTACACCGGGATCGAAACTTGCTTGGTTTGCGGGACTCCTAAGCAAGACATCTTTCCATAGCTAAGCCCCTCTGCTGAAGACAAAACCCCCCGAGAGAATTGCCAACAGGACTGACCCTATTCTGTTCTCATGCGTAAACGTTCACCTTAATCCTGGAGTCCTCTCCAACAACCTCCCCCCCTACCCCCAATAACCATGCCCACCCCCACCCTCTTCTACCACCCCACCCCTTCGTCCCGCCCGCTCTCTCCCTCACCCTCGCTCCCACCAACCCGTCGATCCGCCTACCATCTCTATACCCATCTCTCTCTCTCTCTCTCTCTCCTCTCTCTCTTCTCTCCTCTCTCTCTCTGTCCCTCTCCTCTCTCTCTGTCTCCTCTGTCGTTCTGTCTGTCCTGTCTCCTCTCCTCTCTCTGTCTCTCTCTCTCTCCCCATCTCTCCTCTCTTCTCTCTCTCTCTCTCTCTCTCCTCTCTCTCTCTCTCTCTCTCTCTCTCTCCTCTGCCCTGTCCTTGTCTCCCTGTGTGTGTGTGTGTTGTGTTTGTGTGTGTTGTGTTTGTGGTGTTTGTGTGTGTGTGTGGGTGTGTGTGTGTGTGTGTGTGTGTGTGTGTGTGTGTGTGTTGTGTGTGTGTGTTGTGTGTGTGTGTGTTTGTGTGTGTGTGTGTGTTTCCAAAGCCGTCCGGCGCCGACAAGACGTTGAGTTTTTCTGCTGATCCTACAGATAACATCCGACACGAACCCTGTCTTAACTTGCCAGCAGTTTTCAGGGATCGTTTGGCTGGTTTTAGCTAGTCGCCAGACAGACAGACAGCCGGTGTAGACTGGCCAATCCAGCGTCAGCACCGTGAGCATTTGCATCATTTCATCCATCAATCAAAAGTCACATCAGAAGTTACTATAAATCGTGTCGATGCATCATTGCAAAATATTTCCTTTCTCACCAGCCACCAGTCACGTGGCGCAGTGGACAGTGCCGCGTATTCCCTGCTGGAAAATCGTAGTTCGATTCCCACCACAAACCCCGTATGACTGATTTTCTGCCCCGGCCGGCTCCTACCCAGAGTTAAGTGTGCAGCAGGCAAACCTGGGAAGACTGGATCGAACCACACAGTCTCCTCCTCATCACTCTGTGTTCTGGTGTTATTATCATCATCACTCTGTGTTCTGGTGTTAACATCATACTCTGTGTTCTCTCGTGTTATCATCATCACTCTGTGTTCTGATGTTATCATCATACCTGTCTGTCTGTCTGTCTGTCTGTCTCTCCTCTCTCTCTCTC
>JADBJO010000779.1:289593-294593 GCA_016801955.1 Conus betulinus | reverse complement strand
GTGAGCGAGCTAAAGTCATGGCCTAACGGAAACAGTGAGCTAAAGTCATGGCCCAACGGAAACAGTGAGCTAAGGAAGCCCAGAAGTACCTCTTGTCTGCGTGCTGACACAACTTTCCTTCATGAGATGCTGGAATGTTCGAACAGATCGACAGATCGACAGATAGATAGATAGATAGATAGATAGATAGATAGATAGATATACATACATACATACATACATACATACATACATACATACATACATACATACATACATACATACATACATGCATGCATGCATGCATACATGCATACACCTTTGAGAGCTGGTGGCTAATGACGCCATTGCTGTGGGTGGAAATGCATGAAATGAGTGACTGTACGTGGAACTGTGTCACAGTACGTTCAGTTACCGAAAGAGTTCGGACTGGGTCCTCACAGAAATAATGTTTCATGATTGGAGATGGTGCCGTCGACTGCAAAACGTCGATTGTTTCATCCCATCCACAGCCCACAACTTGCCCTTTTCCAACTGCCTCCATATCAGCTCTAACACCTCCCCCCCCCCCCCCCCCCCTCCCATACCCCACGTCTTCCCACCCAGCATACGTAAGGAGACAATGTACTATAAGAAGGAGCCTCTGAAAGGTTATTTTATGTACCCCAAAATCTTGAGGCAACGTTTGACAGACACGATCACTCTTACAGCTTACAAACGCTGGTTAACTTGAAGGTGGTCATCTTCACCATCAAATCGATCAGCTGCCCACAGGGATACACAAGATGGCGAAGGCAGTTTGGCCTGTTCGCCGACTTCCGTTCAATTAATGGATCAAGGAAAATACCTCAAAGAGCTCTCTTTGCCCACTGGTTTGTTTTTTAACAGTGTCTTACATGATTCACCAAACGACTTCTAAATCGACGAAGGTAATTCCCCATGTTGACACCGTGGCCTGACTGCTTTAATGATCATGTCTAGAGAATTCACCAAAAAGAGCACTTGTAAGACCAAACACCTACAGAAAAGATCAGCCTTTGTAACTTTCGATAGAAAAGAGACCACGGACTTCATTGTATTCGATAACGGTATTGATTCAGCAAGTTGTCATAAGTTTAACCTTTTTCCCCTGTTCAAAGCGCTAAAGTACATCAGGCCAGTCGTAACTTTTCGCGTTCAGACAAGCTTTCAATCTTCTATTGTTATATATAATATCGTAAGTAAATGTATGTGAATTTTTCTTTAAGAAAAAAACTTTCTTGTGCAAAACTGAAACAGCTTTTATCAGATCGAACTGTTGACAGACATGTTTGAGATCTCCGTTCATGCGGAAATGCCTTTCTTTCGTAATGGTCTGTTCTATACCAGGTCAGTCACCCCTTTTAATAGTCTGACCGGCCTGTTTCTTTGTGTGCCTCTCTGTGCTCTCTCTCTCTCTCTCTCTCTCTCTCTCTCTCTCTCTCTCTCTCTCTCTCTCTCTCTCTCTCTCTCAGGCACACACCACACGCACGCGCACACACACACACACACACACACACACACACACACATTTCACACACACACACACACACACACACACACACACCACACACACACACACACACACACACACACATTTCACACACACACACACACACACACACACACACACACACACACACACACACACACACACACACACACACATTTTCACAAACACGTAGCAGGCACGCGGACACACACACACACACACACACACACACACACACACACACACACACACACACAACAAACACACACACACTCACACACACACACACACACACACACACACACACACACACACACACACACACACAACACACAACAAACACACACACACTCACACACACACACACACCCACACACACACACACACACACACACACACGTGCGCAATAAACCGAATTTTTACAGAGAACCCATCCAGTCAGTCCGCTCGCCCCCCCCCCCCCCCCCCCCACTCCCCTCCCCCACCTTCCCCCGAGAGAGAGAGAGAGAGAGAGAGAGAGAGACAGACAGACAGACAGACACAGACAGACAGACAGACGGAGCCAGCTGATCTCTGCCATTTGCTACCGACGATTGCAGGGAAAAATAACAGGGTGACCTTACCTAACACTGACGACTGACAGCAGCGTGACAGTCCAGCTTACCCAACTGAAGTCTGCGGACTGTAGGAGCCAGTGTTGGGGCCACACAGGCGGTACTGAGATCATGTAGAAAGAAACTCGTGTGTGTGTGTGTGTGTGTGTGTGTGTGTGTGTGTGTGTGTGTGTGTGTGTGTTCGTGTGTGTGTGGTGTGTGTGTGTGTGTGTGTGTGTGTGTGTGTGTGCGCTCGCGCGCGCGTGTGTGCGTATGTGTATGTGTGTGTGTGTGTGTGTGTGTGTGTGTGTGTGTGTGTGTGTGTGTGTGTGTGTGTGGTGTGTGTGTGTCTATTGCTTGCTGCTAACTGTACCACTTTACACACTGTAAACTGCACCTAAAAGTGGGAATTAGGTAACATTCTGTACATCTTCACCCCCTTCATGATGTTTTGTTGTTTGTTGCTGCTGGGTTTCTTTTTGTTTTGTATTCGAATGGGCACATACAAAGTAAAAATTCCTATGATCAACATTAATGATGTAAATCAACGTCATGCAAAGTTATAAAACACCGTTAACACACCTTGTCTCAAAAACCATCAAACCATGACATTCGGAGAACGCAAGTACATCGACAAATTTAAACATCACATCATTTTAAGCAGGCTCCAAGGGTGTGGCTAACATGCACACATTAAGGAAAAAAAAAACCTACATATTTACAACAAACATTAGCCCCTCTGTTACTTCTTCATGATGCTGAAAAATGTATGTGTGGGAATAGGTTGCTTTGTGCGTGCATGTCCTGGTTCTTGTATGGTTTTGTTGTTGTTGTTGTTGTTGTTGTTGTTGTTGTTTCCGTGGGATTTTTTCGTCGCAACATATTTTTCAATGTAAAGATCGGTCTGCGTTCCCGAGAAGACTACATTATATCCTCTTCGTGTTGCCTGGTTTAAACTGCTCAATGTAAAGCTATCATTATATCCTTGTTATATCCTCGTCATGTTACCTGGTCTAACTGTTCAATGTAAAGCTATCATTATATCCTCTTCATGTTGTCTGGTTTGTCTGTTCAATATAAAGCTATCATTATATCCTCTTCATGTTGTCTGGTTTGTCTGTTTCAATATAAAGCTATCATTATATCCTCTTTATGTTACCTGCTTTATCTGTTCAATATAAAGCCATCATTATATCCTCTTCATGTCACCTGGTTCAGCTGTTCAAATGAGATTTCCCAGAGGGTATTGTAGGGACAGCACCTTTGTTGGTGTGGTTTTTTCTTCTAGCTCTGTGAATATACTGTTTACATAACCTCATCTGATCCGGAGGGCTAGCACCCAGACTCACCTCCCAAAGTCTCATGGCGGAAGGGGGGGTGGGGGTGGGGCGGACAGTGGGGAGGGCGGGGAGGGGGGGGGGCGATATCTGCCAGCTGTGATTCAAATCTAGAATCTCTGGGACTCCTTGTTTCCGAGGTGGATGTTTAAAGATTGCAGAGCTCCGATCAGCTGGAGACTTAGTGCCCATGTCAGTGCTTTTGCCGAGTGCTCTTCCTACTGTAAAGTCTTCAAGAACTAAACATTTCAGTCACAAATCCTCAAGTCCCAATCTTCACATCAATGTCCTCTTAGCATCAATGAAGAAATCGTACACAGGACACATAGAAATCCGGCAAAAGAAACTAAAGACAAAGAGGCAAACCCTTGCACCCAGTCTACTCGAAGTCGGTATTTTCTTCTTCGTGGCAAGCAGTCCCTCCACGTGAGGATAACGAAGGTATATTCAAAGCTGTTCATCGTTTTATCAAACAATCAAAACGTTTTTGAAAAAAAAAACATGTAAAAACTTCGCATGCGGTAATGATACATATGTTTATGAAAATGAAATCTTAGAGCAGAAAATATTCTCTCTCTCTCTCTCTCTCTCTCTCTCTCTCTCTCTCTCTCTCTCTCTCTCTCTCTCTCTCTCTCTAAAACGCTTCATGAAAAACGTTAATGATGTGTGAGTGGTTGACTACCATGCATTTTATAGTCTTTAGTGTTTACTTTGCTTACTATTATCTTTTCTTATTTTTCCTCAATTTTGTACGTGTTTGCATTTATGTGTATGTGTAAAGTATGTTTATGTACATGTATATATTTACATTTTTGTATACGTGTGGGTATGTATTTATGTTTGTTTGTTTCTTGCGTATTTTGTTTTTGCATAGTAACTTTAAAAGTATCCTGTCATTTCCTTGTCTACATGTGTAATTATAAACATTTGAACACACTATAAGCATAAGCTTGTTGATGTTCAAATTTTCACATTTTTGTAAAGCTACGTTTTTGTAAAGTGTAAAATAAATTTGCTTAAACCAGGCAAACCGTACACTGCAGAAAAGTTAAGTGCCGTTCCAGATCGGGACTGGTTTGGCTTTATTTGTTCATCTACTGCAATGGAATCAATGGAAGCCAAAATCAGCAAAGACAGGAGGAAACGGTTCGGGGTTCCACCTGGTGTCACTGACGTTGAACGGGGTGAGGACTGTTGACAGGAGGGAGGGGACGAAAGGAAAGTCTCTACAACCTGCTGATATCACAAGGACAATGGGCTCTTTTGGGGTATAACGTCTTTTTTGGTCGAATGTATTCTTCGAAACTAAAATGTTTACCATGGTGACGGAAAAGTTGTACTTATGTAAAAGTTCTTAGGCATGGCAGGAGGCTGGTTGCGGTATTAGAGGTGGTTGGTTGTATTTAAAAATCATCCTTTAACTCTCAAGTTTTTTGAGATTTTGGCATATAGCATGGCGGACGTTTCTTTGTTTCGTAAAACGTTCTGCGCATTATTTCTAAAATGATAACATTTTTGTGATGAATGTGTCTATTTCGGGTTTTTTAAGGCGATATATTGCTTCCGATAACAAAAATGGTG
>JADBJO010000779.1:282093-284593 GCA_016801955.1 Conus betulinus | reverse complement strand
CAATGCAATAACGTACAATAATACACACGGCTGTACAGAGGTGACCCAACTCCCCCTGTTGTAACCCTTTTAATACGGCCCACACAACTGAAGAAATGAGAGAGAGAGAGAGAGAGAGAGAGAGAGAGAGAGAGAGAGAGAGAGAGAGAGAGAACGAAAAAAGATAACGATCGACTGTTGGCCAAGTTCACCGCCAGGGGGCAGCCGATCAAGGGTCATGGGTCCTTCACTTCACGGTTGACCGATCATCCTTCACTCACTTTCCAGGGCTCCCCTCGACTGGACACGCTACGTTGAACACAGACTCAAAAAGAAAGGCGGCGGAAAAAGTAAAAGAAAGAAAGAATCGCCTGCGGTCATACAGTGATTGGTCAGATGTGATTGCTAACATAAAGATACTTTGGAAATCCATTCGAAGAAAAAAACGAAACCGAACCGAAAAACTGTGTCGGAGCTTCCAAGGATGGTTTGAAAGTTGTAATCACCCTTCTTCTCGTTTGGACTTGGGTCTTCAGGCTTAAAACCTTCCATTCCAGCCCAAATATTATATTTGTCTCTTCCTGTCGTCTGCATACTGGCCCAGTCAGCATCTCGAATGAATCCTTTATTTAACGAGTTTTACTCAGGTGTGAGATTACACGAAAAAAGAATCAACAATCAAGCAGCAACATCCAAAACAACAACAACAACAACAACAAATACCGAGTACGATTTTAGCACAGTAAGACATAAAACGGCTGAGAAGAAGCAAAGAAGTCACATGAGATAGCCTTTGGACATGCAGCACGTTTCGTCCAAGGTCATAGAGGTTTCAATCCTTGTTTTTAAAAAGATCATAACCAGTTTGTCTGGAAGGCATGAACTATTATTACGGAAACTTTTGATAGTATGTTTAACTCTGAATATTCTACAGGTGCATGTTAGATGGAAAGATTTTCACCACAAATACAGTTTACATGCGCAGAATTGAGTTTTCCACGCATTAAATCTCACTGTATGTAACAGACTTACAGCATGTCCCGAAGCTGAAAAATACAAATGGAAATGATCAGATTGTTCATTTTCTTTCATCTTAATTAACTTTTCATTCCAGGTATCTCACATTGCACTGGATGACAAAGGTAAATCAGTGAAATTATTTATTTCAGATAGACATATCACGTAAGATTTGGAAACGCATCTTCTGCGCATGTTCTTCTTTCAAGAGCATAAAAGTATGGATTCCTCAAAGACCAAAAATAGCATCCCTGTTATTCAGTTTGTTTTATTACATGAATTATCAAACTCAATTTCAACTACATCTGAAGTCGCGCAATACGCTGATGATGTTGCAATATAGATGGGTTGTATGATGAGGAAAATGACATTTAAACGCACTGTCAAATATTCTCGAAGAATTCATCAGATGTCGATAACTTACGTCATTACATGAAATCAAATGGTTTAGAATTTTACACAGAAAGAAACGAGCATCGTTCTTTCCAGTAACTGTGTAAGACTTCAGATTCTCCAACACTTTGGTACAAATGGTAAAGTTTTGAAATATCAGTCGACGTGAAAGTTCTAGGAATTTATCTTACAGGAAAATGACAGTGGAAGAAACGTAGATTATTGTGTTGGCGAAGTCTGAAAAAGAGTCTGAACTTTCTTGAGATCGCTAGCAAGTACGAATGGCGTCAGGACACAACTACTTGGATTCACCTTGCAACGTCTCCTGTATGGAGAAAACTGACAACGTCAGGAGATCTTTCTCAGTTCACTGTGCGTGTTTAAAAAAAAAATGTAATGCTCCAGAGCTAAAACAACAAGGCGTGTAAACTGGCACTGGGAGAGTACCTGTTCTTGCCACACCATTGAGAAAACTTACAACGCGCTGAAATTTTACCTTTGGATTATTGAAAGGAAACTGACTTGTGCGAAATTTATGATTAGAGCCTCTTCCACGGATAACTACACCGATGCAGAATTGAAAATCAGATCAGTTTGACACTTCTCAAAAAGAAGTAATAAAGTTTCGTCAATGTCAACACTGGCACCTTCTACATCTGATCTGTTTGACTCCGTGAACACACAACCGTCGGATGTTACCCAGACTATAGCTTGCTCGCCTCTTCCTACGTGGGAATTAAATACAGCAAATTTTGATTTGCATCATGTTTCGTAACACACTAATACAAGTGCTAATCATTTGTCCTCATTTGTCACATCATACATTCGTGATAGATCTCCTAATGACCTTAAAGTTACAACTGGTGGTTCTGCAACTGAAGATTGTAATGCCGGTGCCACTTTCCATCATCCCAAGTTTAAAAGTACAAAAAATATTATATCTTTGACAAAGGCAATCAATTTTAACAACTGAGCTGATTACATTAATAATGGCATTGCATCGTGTCACAGATTAACGGTATTCTGGTGTGTGGTGTGTGTGTGTGTGTGTGTGTGTGTGTGTGTGTGTGTGTGTGTGTGTGTGTGTGTGTGTGTGCGTGCGTGCGTGCGT
>JADBJO010000779.1:274593-279593 GCA_016801955.1 Conus betulinus | reverse complement strand
ATCCACTCATCATGGGGAACACAGTGTGGAAGATGTCCACATCCACTCATCATGGGGAACACAGTGTGGAAGATGTCCACATCCACTCATCATGGTGAACACAGTGTGGAAGATGTCCAGTTGACGGGGGACTATTCCACGAGACAGTGAACAGCCACACCCAACTGCGGGACCACAGTAACTTCTGAAGTGTCATAAGCTTTGTGCCTCAGGAAAATATGTGTGTGTGTGTGTGTGTGTGTGTGTGTGTGTGTGTGTGTGTGTGTGTGTGTGTGTGTGTGTGTGTGTGTGTGAATAGGAAAAACACACATGTGAGTAGTGATCGCTCACGCCCATAATGAGCTAATCAATCCAAACTGTTCCTTGTAGCACACAAATATACCATCTTTTCCTCGATCGTTAGCAGGACTGAGTGAGGTCATTTTTACCGAGCATAAACAATCATACTTTTTTAGGAAGAAAAAAAACTGTCGTTAACAGTGTATATTCCTCGTATTCAATGTCAGAGAAGTCAAGCTCAAACAACGTCACTTTCGTCTGGATCATAAACAGACTTCAGTTGGTTAATCGTTCTCGGTTGGTATTCATAAAACGAATTCCCAAGCACCATAAACATATTCTCTCTCTCTCTCTCTCTCTCTCTCTCTCTCTCTCTCTCTCTCTCTCTCTCTCTCTCTCTCTCTCTCTCTCTCTGTCCTCGTCTTTAATTAATATCTTGTCTTAAGTGAGTGGCGCAGGTGTGTGTGTGTGTGTGTGTGTGTGTGTGTGTGTGTGTGTGTGTGTGTGTGTGTGTGTGTGTGTGTAAAGAGGTCCTGAATCGTCAATACAAAATGATTTTACATCAGCAACAAAAGGCAAAGTTGTACACAGAATGGAGGCATCGTCTTTCATACTTTATCGATATAGACTTCCTCATCCTCTCTCTCCTCAAGTTAGCTATTGGAGTGTGAGAATGTTCACATGGAAACGAACGATATCTGTCAATTTCACGCCCATTCGGACCGATAGGTTCTAAATCCCATCGTGCAAAAGCCGTAGTCACTAACGGGTTGTGTGAATAAACGGTGTCATTGTTGTATTTGTATATGTCTCAAATTCTATCCCAGTAATTTTGATTCGAATATCGGTCCGGCCAGTTCCCTGTTTCATTAGTCTCAGTGAATTGTGAGCATAAAACCATACTTTTTGGTAGTTTAGCTGTTCTTTAATTTTCCCGATACAGCTTTGCCTCTATTTCCCAGCAAACTGTGTGGTAAAATTTTTTTTTTTTTAAGTCCATGTAAACTGTGGAGCCAGATATGTCAACAAAATAAACAGGAATACTGAACACTTGATAATTCTTTCCATATAAAAATTCGAAGTCTGATAAGTCTTTTGCCGATAAGCGCCTTTAACCAGAAGAAAATGAAAAGAAAGAGAAGAGAAGGAGGAGGAGGAGGAGAAGAAGAACACACACACACACACACACACACACACACACACACACACACACACACACACACACACACACACACACACACACACACACACACACACACACACACACACACACACACACGCACACACACGCACGCACGCACGCACGCAACGCACGCACGCACACACACACGCACACACACACACACACACACACTACTGCTGCTGCTACACGCTGCTACTGCTACTACTATGATGCTTCTACTACTACTGCTACTACTACACTACTACTACTACTACTACTACTACTACCGTTGCTATACTTACACTAAAAGTTACAGATGATCAATTCCTGTCTTCCTCACCCCAATGAGACTGTTGTAAGCTGAATAAATAAAACTTGGATGAAAGCGGCTGTGCTACAGATGACAGTCAGCTGTTGGGGTCATTTGACAAACTTGTCACCCTGCATTAATCACAGTTTGTCTTGAACTCACGTGAGTCAAGTATACTCTGTTTCCCGAAATCTGTCTTTAAACTTCTATTCATTTCTTTATTTCTTCATATTTTTTATTTTCCTTTTTTATGAATCTATTCATTCATTCATTTATTCATTACTTCATGTATTTAGTTATCTATTCATTTGTTTATTAATTCATTCATTCGTTTATTTGTTCATTTATTTGATGGTTAGTTGGAATTTCTAGCATAAACGATTGAATTCATAGCGTAAAGGTTTAAATTTCTAGAAAGAACGGTGCGATTTTTAATAGCTACAATTCAATTCTTGATTTTAAAAGAGCAGTTTCCAGGCTAGGAAAAGTCCATTTATGTCACCGACCGTTCATTTTCTTCCATATCTATTCGTGACTTCAATTTATTACGGTGGCCGTTGAAGTTCTAGTATCAGCAATTTAATTCGTAGCGTCAATACTTAAATTTCTAGCAGGGAACGGTTCGATTTCTAACATAAACCGTTCAGTTCTTAGCATTAGACGTACAGTTTGCAGGAAACGAAAAATCCATTGATTTCCCATTGATTTCATTCATTGTTCCGTTTCGAAACAGCGGATTCAGGACCAGTTCAGCAAGGTTATGGCAACTTCTCCACGGAAGTATTCAAACTTTCTAGTTTAATAAAGGTTGGCATTCCGTATTTTACACACCATATTTCTTATCTGGAAAAAAAAAAGCAGAAGAAAAGAAAACGACAAGAAGAAGAAAAAAAAAAGGCATTTTTGGATCAACTCTGTTCTTTCTGTATCAGCTACTACTTCTCGCAGCGTGGAAAAAAAAAAATGTTTTTCATTCTTTCCACTGCCGACTGCTGAGCCACCTTAGCCGAATCAGGATTGCTCACACGGACGCATGTCTGCGTGGTACTGCATCTTAGACTCTAGAACACAACATCCTCCAACACTGTCCAGCCCACGATGTTCTACAGCGTCAAACCTGGCCAGAGAGTGCAGAGCCGCAGATGCAGCTTTGGGGCAGCCGTCAAGCCCTTGAGAAGACTGTGGGATTCGTTGTGGCGACAGGATTGAAGATCTGACGCAACCAATGATATTGAAAGCTGAGAAGAAGTGTTCACTCCTGAACTGACGCAAAACACCTGCTCCGGGGAGAGAGAAAAAAGTCAGGGGAAGTTAATGCTTGTCTTTCCATTCCATATAGAGTTACCTTTTCTCAGTTAATGGCCGAAGCAAAGAGATCTTGAGAGTACTGGACTTGAAGCGCACGCCAGGATAACGACCAGGATATCAGTTTCCCTGTATTCCATGTGAACCGTTTCACACCCTCATTGCTGGCATCTCAGCTGTCTGGTTGCACTCTTACGCTGACTGACGGAAAAAATTGCTTTGGACATGCTCACCAGTGGCATCTGTCCCATGAAAAAGGCGGAGTCACTCGCGTCGTACGCAAGCACCAACACAGTTCACCTCCCTTGCAGATTTCCAAACATGGTCCTTTGGCGGATTTGTAGTTTGCAGGGTCGAGCAAATGTGACTTTGTTGATAGCACCCTTTGTTGATGTGGTTATTCTGCTTATCGCTGCGCCCAAGTCCACGGTCAGCCTCGGCTTCAAGAATCACTGGGGGGGGGGGGGGGGGGGGGGGGGGGGGGGGGGGGGGTAAAGGTGGTTTGAAGTCAACACTGTTCACACGAAGGCAAATGGACGACAGACCAAATGGACGACAGACCTAAAACCCTACCTAACAAAGTGAATCGTTTTCCAGTGCGAAAGGAAACAGGCTGTACCGTGTCAACGACGACCGACTTCAGCTTGATTCATGGACATCAAGAAGATGTGACATCGTCGATCAGATGTAGACGATAGCGTCAAAGGTCTCTCCATCTGCTCCATCTGCTTCATCACTGTCACAGGTGATGTCACCTTCTACCTGAGTGAACTTAATTACTTTATGTTCTGACCATCGATCGAGACAGGCGTGTCAGTGTGTGTGTGTGTGTGTGTGTGTGTGTGTGTGTGTGTGTGTGTGTGTGTGTGTGTGTGTGTGTGTGATGTGCATGTACATACATAGCTAGCTAGCTAACTAGACAGACAGATCGACAGACAGCTAGGTAGCTAGCTAGGTAGCTAGACATGTAGCAAAGCTAGAAAGATTGGTACTCACACAGAGGTAGATAAATAAATAGATATGAGTGTGCGTGCGTGCACGCACGCGCGCGCGCGCGCGCGTGTGTGTGTGTGTGTGTGTGTGTGTGTGTGTGTGTGTGTGTGTGTGTGTGTGTGTCTGTTGTGAGTCGGTGCCTGTCGGTGTGTATGTGGGCTTTGGGGTACGTCGGTGCTACTTACCTAGATGTAGATAGATAGATAGATAGACAGACAGACAGACAGATAGGTAGATAAGCAGAAAGACGTGTATGCGTGCGTGTGTGTGTGCGTGTGTGTGTGTGTATGTGTGTGTCTTTGTGTGAGTGTGTGTGCGCGCGCGCACGCGCGATCGCTGTCTGATGTATGTTTGGGGAAAGTCCATGAACAGCGTCCCGTAGCGGTCGCCTCCATTTCGCAATGACCGACTTCATCATGCGATCGGAGACATGTGAAGGCCGACGGCTCTCTTTACCAATCGCAAAGAAGTTGACAGAATCAGCAAGATCATGTTGCCGGAGCCGATGTCTATAAATAAAAACTGCAGACGGAGACGAGGCCCGAAGTTGAAACAATCTAGTTTTCCTATCTTGACCTCCTCTCCGTTTTGGATAGTCCACATCATTTTGAAGTCAAAACGAGATAAATACTGTGTTTTACAACTAGAAACCAGATGTTAAAAATAAACCTTTCCTACTTGGGATCAACCCTTAGTTTACCCAAGGTCTGCCGCGCCAAAAAGATAGTACTGTCCGCTGATTGGTAGGGAGGAGTGTCGGCTTTTCTTGTTCTTGCTGGGGGGGGGGGGGGGGGGGGGGGGGGGGGGGGGGGGGGGTCAGACCTTGACCGCTTGATATGACTGGTCTGCCTCCGGTCGCTGCTCTTTATGCTAACCCACCCAACCCCTTCTCCGCCCCCACCACCCTCCTCACCTCCCCCTCCTTTTACCTCTCCGCCGAGGTTTGGACGA
>JADBJO010000779.1:252093-269593 GCA_016801955.1 Conus betulinus | reverse complement strand
TCCTGTACGTTTTGTAACATGGAGACTTTAGCAAAGTGGATCCTGTACGTTTTGTAACATGGAGACTCTTTAGCAAAGTGGATCCTGTACGTTTTGTAAACATGGAGACTTTAGCAAAGTGGACCCTGGACATTTTGGAACATGGAGACTCTTTGGCAAAGTGGACCCTGGACAGTTTGGAACATGGAGACTCTTTGGCAAAGTGGATCCTGTACGTTTTGTAACATGGAGACTTTAGCAAAGTGGACCCTGGACATTTTTGGAACATGGAGACTCTTTGGCAAAGTGGACCTGGACAGTTTGGAACATGGAGACTCTTTGGCAAAGTGGACTCTGGACATTTTGGAACATGGAGATTCTTTGGCAAAGTGAACTCTAGACATTTTGGAACATGAACACTCTTTGGTAAAGTGAACCCTGGACATTTTGGAACATAGAGACTCTTTGGTAAGGTGGAACGTACTAGACATTGTGGAATATAGAGCCTCCATTGGTAATATGGTTTGACACTTAGAACCCTTTGTCAAGGTGGAATTGAGACAGAGGGTATAAAAGCCTCGTGTGGTAAGATGAGCTACTGAAAACTTAGAACACAGACACCCATTAGGTAAGATGGACCCTGCATATAGTGGATCGCACACCTTTTTTTTTTTCGACCTCCTACCCCTCAGCACGTCCCACTACCTCCACTTCGTTAAGGTGTAATACAAACACTGTGTTGAACACAAAGCCTGTTTTAGTCAGATGGAACGTAGGCACGTAGATGGTCGAATACAGGAAAACGGATTCTAGACGTAGAACCTTCGTTGGTAGGATGAACCAAAGACTGTGAATATCGAGCTTCCTTTGGCAAGATGGGACCAAGACACGGTGAAAGATGGAATCTCTTATGGCACGGGGAAAATCTGTGGGCTCCGTGAAAACATAAAGCTTTCTTGGTAAGATGAAACATAATCACGTAAATCATAAAAAACTCTTTGGTATGGGGGGTGATTTCGACAGAGTGAAGCACACAGCCTTCTTCTGTGAGGCGGAAACAATCCATGATGAAACAAGAGAGGCTTCTAAGGTTGAACGTACACATTGGGAAACAGAGAGCCTCTTTTGCTGAGGTGGAACATGGACACAGCGGAATTATTGATTGTGTGTGTGTGTGTGTGTGTGTGTGTGTGTGTGTGTGTGTGTGCGCGCGCGTGCGTGAGTTTGTGTGTGTGTGTGTGTGTGTGTGTGTGTGTGTGTGTGTGTGTGTGTGTGTGTGTGTGTGTGTGAGTGTGTTTGTGTGTGTGTGTGAGTGTGTGTGTGTGTGTGTGTGTGTGTGTGTGTGAAGCTGTAACACGGACAGCAGAAGAGGCCGTTTAGGTTTGTACCAATTTTGTTTTATATTTCCTATTATGTTTTTCCCCATTCCAGTGTATGAGAAGTTTCAATTGATTATGTTGCTGGAATGTCAGCATTCACGAGAGTACTCTAAACAACAAATTATCATTAGCTTTTCTCTAGACTGTCTAAAGTTGTCGATATCTGGAGGGAGGAGCGGTAGGGACTCGGGAGAGCTGCATACAAATAATACATTTTTGCAGATTCAATATTGTTATACGAGTATCGGTAACATAAAGTGACTATGATTTATTGATCGTTACCTTCGAACAGTGCACCCATGTGCGACTGAGCCAGAATGCGAGCCCAAGTGTGTGTGTGTGTGTGTGTGTGTGCGTGTGCGCGTGTGTGTGTGTGCGTGCGTGCGTGCGTGCGTGTGCGTGCGTGCGTGCACGCTTCCGTGCGTGTGTGAAAGAGAGAAAGAGGGAGAGAGGGACGGGGGATGTTCACATGTACTGTGACGTGTGTTTGTTTTGACCTACATTCTTGAAGCCAACGTCACCCGCAGATAAGAATGAAAAAACGGAGGGTTCAGATATTTGAAAAGCACGTAAACTTTGAATCTGCTTTTTTTTTTTTTTTTTTTTTTTTTTCTTCTTTCTTTAGAGGAAGAGATTGGGAGTGGGGAGGTGGGGAGCAAGAACTTTATTATATTGGGTAGTTCTGTTGGCAACGGCAAGGCGACCACTTCGTATGAAAACACCTGACACATTAGTGGTGATGTAGGTAGGTACATGGGAATGTCATTCGGTGTAATGTCAATCTGGTGTTGGGTATACTGCACCAGCGTGCGCGCGTCCTTGTCTCCTTTGGTCCTCATGTTAATCTATCGCATTGATTTCAGAATCCAAATGTAATAGTGTCTGCTTGCATGTTTCACACATACACACACTCGCAGCAGAGAGAGAGGGAGAGAGAGAAAACAGCGAGCGAATGTTGACCATTTAACAATGAAACCTTCGTCCATTTAACAATGAAGCCTCCAGAGAAGATCACATATATGAACATAATACATCTAGCTTGCTCTCTCTTTCTCACAACACTCTCTCCTCTCCTACCTCCATCCCGTCAACCACGCTAGACGTGTGTTAGAGAGAAAGAGAGAGAGAGAGAGAGAGAAAGAGAGAGAGAGAGATTGAGATTTTGTACAGCCCCCAAGAATCCAACGCAATCACATATAAAACTGAAACCAGCGTCATGCCATCCAGTTTTTTTATTCGCAGTTTGCATCACAAACGTACAAAAACACAAGCTTTGTAACCAACATCAAAGCACACACAGCCTCATTTATCAGTTGTCTTCATTAGGATGTCATTCAGTCATCATTCATGAAGACGAACTACACATTTCAAAGGGTAAGCTCATTTTTCTTTAAATTCAAACACACATTTGGAAAAAATAAAAAAAAAAAAAAAAGCTGGTGCCAATACCTTGAAACAGATTTGTCGGTACTGCGCACCAGCTTTGGAAAATGCCGTTAGAACCGCACACAACCTCTCTCCTCTCTTCCTCTGTGTTGTAATACTGTCATTGCAACTGCGTCTGGACTATCAATGCAACCCACCAACTAGCTGTGAAGTGATTGCACAGGGCGTTGACACGTCCTCTTCTATTCCATTAGCTTCAACTAATTCTAATTTAGCACACGTACGACTGATTAGGTCTTTTTTGTTGAGGAAGGGGGTTGAAATCAAATAAATTAACGTCAATATATTTCAGAAGACCAATTCACACAAACGGCTGGCGATCAATTCGTATTGCCTGCCTCATTCCAACATGGACACAGACAGATCTGCACATCTTCTCGAAGGTTTATGTATATTCACTCATGTGCACAAGTACTTTAGCTCAGCATCTGAGGTACTGCAACATGCCTGCATATATTTTGCTCATCCTCAGGGGTACATGTGCGCACACAATCACACACACACTCATTTTTCGCACCCCCTTCCGCTCTGACCCCCTCCACACATACTGTAAATGCCCCATCCTAATCCGTCATCTACTGTACAGGTCAAGCAAAGGATTTGACAAGTTTGATTCAGTCTGGAAGGACACACAAGTCAAGGATGCTCAAGTCTGAGTGAGGAGCAAGTTGATCATGGCACAAAGAGCGGTACAAGTTCTTGAAACCGTTACAAAATTTCATATCACATATATCATATGATAACCTTAATGATGTCGTAATTATCACTAATACGACCACCCGATGTAATCTGCATGGAAACGAGTGTTTAATGGGAACAGCTTTACCGTTCTATTCTAACTCCACATTTGCTCATTCTGTCCAACGTACAATCCATGCACGTCATTTTGACCATCATTCCAGCAACCCTCTAAACAACAATTCTGCAATTCCAGGTTTTTATCTTTTTGCCTTGATGCTCTTAAAACACCGAGTGAAAAAGCTACAATGATAGTTACTCAGTTGTGCTTATACAACTCTGTCCGTTCTTTTTGCTTTTGAGTCATAAAAACCTGAATATTTACCGACAAAAAAGCAGCACTTCTATCAAAGGCTCCATGTAAAAAAGTGTTTCTGAAAAAAAAAACTTCTCAGATACACACTTTTCACGAAATCGAAACTGAAGCACAAATGGAGACAATGAAATAGTGCCACTTGTTTTTTTTTGTTATTGTTATTATCATCCTGCCATGCTGGTAAACAAACAGTATAACGATCTCCTTGGAACAGATTTCTTTCTCTTCCCTTTGCATGAACGTAACTTGCCAGTCATAACCTTCGTTTCCATAAGTATTTTTCTGCACATGAACATACAGGAGGTACCCCCAGTTTGACTGATACGACTAGTAGTACTGCATGGTCACTCTGTATCCTGTGCAGCATGTAGGGAAACAAAGGTATCTAGCATTTATGTGGCTCAAATGAACCAAAGACCTGAAGTATCGCTCTTGTCCTTGGCAAGCAGCCTACTCTCCAGGCGACCCACTCCAAAGTTCAATCCGAAACATGTGCTCTTAAAACCATCTTTTCTACTGCCTGTCCTACGATTTTCACAACCCAAAATGCACTGATTCACAAAATTCCGTCAGAATTTTATTCAAACCAAAGAGGGCCAGAAAAGGCAACTATCTTTTTTTGTAAAATAAAAATTCACCTGTAATGATTCTCTACTCGTTTATATTCTAAATGAGGCCTGAATCCAGGAGTATCTACCTTGATTACACAGGGTATATAGGCTGGAGAAAAGATGATGTACAGAAAAAATAAACTGACACTGAGGTTGAATTGTCACCCGACCCGAGGATCCGCTTCACTGCAGGACACTGAAAATCTGCTGGGAAAAACTTACCCAGCTTTTTTTGTGGGCCAGTATATCACTACCTACAGTTAAGGTGGACAATTCATATCTAGATCTTATGTATCACTCATGACTTGAAGCAAGCATGGTATGCAATTTGATTGTCAAGACTGCCAACGTCAATGTGAAAATAATATGGCTGAATGAGGAAAGGGATGGAACGAATTTTCCACACTTCAACCTGTGGACAACATACACTCGCATCTGCACATTACACGTATATTGTGTACATATAGTTTCATCATACTCGGGCGATGCAATTTTGATCAACAGGCAGACGCGTTATATAAATGCCCTCCGATGTAGGAGGATGATTATTACCCATCCCTTTTCTTCTTGAAAGCACGCAAGTAATTATCCTTCCAAAACTGAACATGCCCTTACAAATGAACATGAACTTTTCTGACATGAAAGATAATAAGCATGAAACAACAAAACTGATGCTCTCTGAAAAGCAAACCATCACAAAATTAGCAATCGAAAATACAAAGAAAATGCATCAAATGATTGTCCCGACCACATCATATTTGATGTCACTGCTGAATCAAGAGTAGCAAAGAAAATTGCGACTGTCTCAGCCTCTAACAAAATGAAGCTCAAGCTAAAAGCAATCCCTTATTCTGCATGAGATAGAGCAAGATGAGATGGTTAGAATTTTTCTTCAAATAAGGGAGAAAATAATGCCACTATAAACTTACATATTGAATTGCTTCATGGTCATTTTAATTTTAAAAAATAAAATAAAATAATAAAAATAAAAAAAAAACGCCAGTTCTTAGAAAGAAAATCAAAGCAGTCATGGAGATAATTTGATTCCAAGTCTAACTGAAAAACATTTCACGGTCAATGCAAGAGATTTCAATCAACTGTTCACACATTTTGTCTCAGTGTCGACTAGAAGGACACACGTTTGGGTAAATAGGGATACAATATAAAAATTACAAACAATACGGAATGATCAAGAAATTCATGAACAGTCACATTTCAGAAAGGTACTCTTGATAGTGACGTCTTTAGAATACCAAAGGTGCCCACTTCCTTCCTAATTCAGCATCTGATATGTATATTTCAGGACATGGACAACTGGAACTTGTTTTCATAAAAAAAAAAATACATCAACAAAAGGGCATGCTCTTTTCTTACAGATGGAAATTGCAACCTTTACAGTGTGCTATCATACAAGCAAGTTATCTGCTCAACTATGCGCAGCACCACCCAGCTGAAAGACAATTGGCACCACTGCTGCTGCACACAGCATGCATGTCTCTTGGGACTCTTCTTTACACATGGTGTCAGCTACTTGTCCCTTTCAGTTCAATTTCTTTTCACAAAGACATTTGGTGGAGATGATCATTCCATGGCCCAAATCATTCTTCTTTCTTCCACGAGTGATCTGTTTCCCACTGCCCAAACTTGACAGATGGAAAGGGTAGATAACAATCATATACCTACTCGCTCCCAGTCATATACCTCAAGTTCTTCTATAATGCTCTCTCAAACATTTGCAAACTCTTGGACAACAATTCTTTTATATGCTCTGTCAAACATTTGCTAACAATCGGCAAATGGAGCTATAAATTCAAACACATGCACACACAGCCAGTGATACAGCAGACAAAAGAATGAATACATAAGTAATGCAACTCATACCGCTTCACATCCATGTGTCACAAACCTATCAGGTGAGAGAGAGGAGGTTTGGGGAACATGAAGACGATTGACAATGGCACTGGCAGCAGCCACCATGGAAAGCCACTTGGGGATCTGAGTGAACATATCACAGCTCTTAGGTCGTCATCACCTTGCCTCCCATCCTATCAAATGCCAAGGTGCCAGTCACCTTTTTCACTCATCTATCCACTTTTCTCTCACCAATCTGAACCACATACTATACTAATCTCTCAAGACTGGTTGCAAGCAACAATCCCACAAACGCATACAAACAACACCTTTCACCCCACAAATATTTCAAGATCTTTATCAGTTCAGCACCATGTTCGAAGAACACACCGAGACCTGTCAGTGCATCTCAAAGGGGAAGTTTGTTTGCCTTAGCACACGCAAAAAAGCCAGAGCACTATCCAGTTTCCCAAAAATATCAACAACATATGTTCAGCCCAAGGTTTTCCAGCATGCTGTTTGTCCTTCCGTTCCCCGTCTTCCACTAGTTTCAGCTGGATGCCAACTGGAACTTGCCCTCTGTGGAATGGGAAGCCCTGTGGAGGGGGAGCTTCCCCACACCCGAGTCACATCACAGAACGTGGGTCATGTCTTCAGGTCCAAGTCCCCAAACTGGGTGGTGAAAGCAGTATTGAGGAAGATGAATCACAGGATGCAGCCAGGAGAGGGGAGAGAGATGGGGGCGGGGCACAGGTACTACGTCATGTACTGGTTGACAGCTCGCAATGCGTACAACAGTTCTGCCTGCATGCGTGCCTCCATGATCATGAAGTTGACATGCACCTGAAACACAGCAGGACTTGGCTGTCAAGGTCTGATTTTTAATTAACACAATCTTTCTAAATATGTCTATCTTACACACCCACACACTCTGTCCATGTCTGTTTTGTAACTTTTCACACATATACACCAAAGCATGATGATCATATACTACAATCAAAAGTTTTTGATAAAAAAAAAAAATGCAGCTAGCATGCCTGTACAAAAGAAACAAAGAAGCATACTTACTAACAAAAATATATGAATGCTGATGTCAAAACTGAACATCTCATCCCATACAAACATTACCTAAATGAAAACACTGCCATTGCTACTGCAAAAAATATGACATTTAGTACTTAAGATGTATCAAAATAAACAATAAAAATAAAAATGATGCCTTCAGAAGCATTTTCATTGGTTCATTTGCTATGTTTAGTGCTCTGTTTGGCCTTCCTGGTCACAATTTCTGCTAGAATCTTAAATCATCCTAACATGTCTGCCACAACAGCCACTGTCAATAGCTCCCTAATCATGAACAATCCTCTCATTGTTATGCTTATCGGGATAATTTAGACTATGCAAAGACTTCAGCATCTTACACACCAATGGTTGCCTTGGTTATGGGACAACATTCTAATTTTTTTTTTTTTTTTCTGCCACAGCATCCTGTACCAAAGCAAATCCTCCTCTTCCCCTAAACATACCGACTTGGCTCGACTCACCTTTTCGGAATGCTTGAAGGCCTTCATGACCCCATCCAGCTCTCTCCTGGAGACGCGCTCTGGGTAGCAGGTGACAGTCTTGATGTAAGTCTTAAGGCCTTTCTCCAGCATCTGGTTGACCTGGGCATAGTCGTAGTCATCATGTAGGATGCCGTACATACAGTGGATGTAGTACCAGATGGCCTGGCGGAAGGCTGTGGTGTCTACTTCATGGTTGTCACCCATTCTGCAACAGCATTTACAAGTCGTTCTGCTTAAACTGAATTCACACGACTTTTAGTGTACAAGGCTGAAAAATTCTAGTTTTCTACACTCCATAGGTATCCTTGTCATTCCAGCCAGTGCACTGACCCCAAGCACCACAATGAATTTCAATTTTCCCAATCTTTTCCTCACACAATAAGATAACCACCCCTGACAGTAAAATCTTCAATCTAAGCATTTTATGGCACTTTCAACCAATTCAAATGTTATGAGTGCTCACACCAAGAAATACATGCACTTAATGTTTGTGTAAAATGAAGTTGCAAAATTCACTAGCACTTTGTCTATACGATTTCTTTTATAAACACAGTGCTTACTGACTTATAAATTATACTTCACACAACAAAATGGGAAACAAAAGCAATGCAAATTCCCAAACTGAATTTCCATCAGTAGAGAGAGGTATGAATTTGAAGCTGACAATTAAATCATATGATCTCCAATGACAGCATACACACTTACGTGTTGTATGTGAGGGTGAATGCGATGTCAAACTTCTGGTCCAGAATGTGGCCAATGTCGTTGTAGAGGCGATTGACTAGTGGGTATCCATGATCCTTCCAGGAATAGTCTTCCACACGGAAAGTCTTTATCTCATCATGCGGCCGTTTGGCAAAGTCTGAATATGCAAAGTCTATGTCTGTCACAAACCGCTGGGCCTCCTTCCTCCTTGACGACTTTTCTTTCATTGGCACTGAAACTGAACACACCAAACAGCACGCTGTATAAAGCAGTCAGGTTTGCAAATACTGGTTATGCAAATGCGTTTCAAAACAACTTCCTGTTGCTGCGCAAGTATGTTGTGCTGTCAGTAAGATTTCTTTCACTCAAAGGTAAAGGCCTAGAAGCAGTGCAAGTGTGTTATGCTGTCAAGTGTTTCTTATTCAAAAGTAAAGGCCTAAAAACTGTCAGTTTACTTTGAAGAATTCTGAACTGTAATTCATGCAAAAAATGTAAGCTTCAGGCCAATGACAAAGTTAATTAAACAAAGCTGCACCTCTGCAGAGCATGAAAAGGAAGCCTTTTATAATCATGTAGATTCTACACTTCTTTTAACAAAAGGAAGGAGGTCTGACTGTGGCCATACACATGAATTACAACCAAGACAAGGAAAATATCACAACCAAATCTGTACTCAAACATAAGAAAGAACAATAATTCCATGAGAGTTCTGAGCCCAGAGGTTCATATTATGCATGTATGAAGGCAGTACAATCCAGACCCCAACCACTGATGGTAAACCAGTGGCTGAATGTAATACTTACTCTGCACACTCTGACTCTCCACAGACTGGAACCTCTCCAGGAGTTGCTCCTGTGTAGGACCGTCGTCCTGACTGCTTTCCACCTTCAGCTGCTCCATCTTCTGCATCAGCACATCCAGGCTGGGTTCATCGACCAACTGCACAAACAATGCATAGCCCTTCATTAGCCGTTCATGCTCAGTTGTTTTTCGCTATATGCCCACTGGATGCACTGAAGGGAAATATAAACAGTTTTGCTTTTGAAGATTTAACATGGCACTTTTTCTAAGTATACTACTACTACAATAACTCAATTCCCAATCTTCTTTTCTCAAACATGATGGGGTAACTATGCTACCAAATCAACTTGCTTGGACCAAAGTTCGCCGTCTGTTTCAATGATTAATTGTAATCTTATTAATTCTTAGTTTGATACTGTTCTTTTTACAAACTTTTTACAATCTCATTCACAGCCCAAAAGAAGTCAAGTGACTTCTCCATTTTCATGAACACTGACAGCTGGACAATAATGCAGCGGACAACTGAACATGAATAGAGGTCCCATGAGCAGAACCATGTTTTTTCTGTTCCAAAACTTCCAGTTCTATTCATAACTCTCGCCTTATTAACTTATGCTGCTTGTTTTCAGAAAAAAACAATCCTCAGTGTTCGTTTGTTGATTTCGTTGATCATTACATGTTCCAAGAAAAAAAAAAAAAAAAACCTTGCGAGCAAATCATGATTTTTTGCTTATAAAAGACCAAGCAAACCAATTCCTCCTAATCCATGAGTACATAAAATAAAAGTATATCACTGTTAACAAACCTGTAATTCTACACTGCATCTTACATACCGTTTTTACATACATTGGTTTGAAATATCAAACTCACATTTGAGTTGGACTCTCCAGAGGAGTCGCTGGAGTAGTCCGTTTCCTCCTCCTCCCCACTGGAAGAGCAGAGGGGGGAGCCTGCGTGGTTCAGCTCTGGGCTGATGGCACAACCGTACACAAATGAACTGAGCGTGTGGAAGTGAATCATCACGATGAACGCCTGCATCAGCTCCGACAGGGACCAGTTGTTCGCACCACGCAGCAATTTCTGGAACAATCATCACATTTCTTTTTTTAATAAACCAGCACTCCCACTTTTATGTGTACTTCTCTCTCTCTCTCTCTCTCTCTCTGACACAGACACATTTCGCTTCTATTATACAAAGACTCCAACACATGGGTGCACATACTCTAACAGAGGGGGCAAAAATGGGGACACTTATAAAACTCACACAAAGACACACAGAAGGAAAATTCATTCAAAGGCAAAGATCCGAAAGTCCTAATGCAGCTTGCTACACTTACACAAAACATTCCATCTTTCTTCCAGATCCGGACCAAAAGAAAAATTCCATCCATTTCAATCATATTAAAAACAACACTGCCCCTAAACTATGAACTTGCCAAGACATGCTAGTTTTGAGGACCTCTCTGTGGCAAACTGACTGATTTGCGCTCTCTCATGAAGCCATTCTGTCCATGTGAGCAACAATCAATGACGTCAATACAAAGGCAGCCTAAACTAGGACTTTGCCACAACGCCTTACAAAGTTACATGGACTGGCTCACTTTCCCTTTCACTGACCTCGATGTGTTCTTTCCTCAGCAGCCAGGGCTGGTGGGCCAGAATGTTGTTGACCTCCGCCAGGTTACGCAGCTTCTGTGGCACATGATCCAGCCCCCGCAGCCAGTTGGCATCACCGTTGTTCATCAGGAACTCATGTGCATGTAACCGCATCAGGTACAGACACTGGTGTCTGGCTGCAGCCTGGAATAGCCAAGGTATAGCATCTGTCTGTCAATAGGGGAAACAACTTCACTGCAACAGGAAACTACTTCAGAAAGTCATAAACCACATTTTGTATAGACATTATCAATATAGTTTGCATCAGGGAAGAATGCTTTCAAATCCCTACGAATTCATAACCAAAAAAAAAATAAATAAAATAACATTATATATATATATATATATATATTATTTTATTTATTTATTTATTTATTATACATATATATATATATATATACACACACACAATATATATATATATATATATATATATATATATATATATATATATATATCCGTGGGCGGTGTTGACAACTTATTGTTTATCACTATATATATATATATATAGAGAGAGAGAGAGAGAGAGATATATACATACACATATATATATAGAGAGAGAGAGAGAGAGAGAGATAGATAGATAGATAGATAGATAGATAGATACAGATATAAAGTTCATAATAAAGATGGGTTTGATAAACAAGTTTATGAACCATGTGTGTTTCAGATGCTGTTGAAGCATCACAGGACTGCTTCAGCTAATGTATTAATACTGTTACGGTGATGAGTTATATATGCTGGCAGACATGTAAGTAACATCCTTTAAGGAGACTGTCTCAAGCAAACTGAGCTCACACAACTGGTATGACTTAAATTCACATCACTGCGTTCAAGAAAACCAGTGAAGACTACAACAACAGCAGCTACCAGACCAGTGAAAACAGTAAAAGCCTTTTTCCAGTCCATAAGTACTGACCATGATGGCGATGTAGTGTCTGAAGTGGAAAGGGAGGGGGCCCATCTCATCTGTCATGAGGGAGTTCTGGGCGCTGAGGAAGGCCTCCAGGTAAGTGGGGTGCAGTTTCATCACTTGATGCATGTGGCACAGACGACTGTTCTGAAGGAAGCTGTTGATCAGCAACTGCTGACTCTGAAACACACAGCAAGCCAAACATTACCATCACTGCTTGGTACATCAACGACTCACATTTTACCCACATATAACTGATGTGATCCATGTATCATACATCAAAAGTCAAAGGGCATTCAGGAGAAAATCTGTTCAGCTTTAATCATCACAGGCTCTCTGACACTCTTGACAAAAAAAGAAAGAAAAAAAAAAAGGAATGACTTCACTTTGTGCAACAGGCTTTCTAAATCGGTTTCCATCTAAACTGCACATATGTTTTTCTTTTTAATATAAAATTATCAAAGATCACTGATCCACCACATTTTGTTTCCCATCTGCAAGCCATGACAGCCTTTGGCTAGGCTAGTTTACTTTCCTGAGAGTCAATCAATATCAACTCAAAATGTGTCAGTACTTCATTGTTTCTTGCTTTCATGTGTCAAAAAAACAGGTAATAAACCTCAGAATTTGAATAATATTAAAACTTCAACTTTCCTGCTTTTCACTTTCAATTTTAAACATCTATTTTGCTTTCTCTTTTTCTACCTCACAATTGAAGTATCAATTTCACCTAGATATGTTCTGCTTAACAATTTCTGTCTTGATTATTTCATTTGTTGCTCCATTTCTGAATCGAGTTGATGAACATTCCAGTGAAGCATTAACCAGTGCGATATGAGCCCAAAGATTCCGCTATACACCTTTTTGATATCAATTCTTCTGTTAATGATTTTCAGCTAACTTGGTTTCAACATTTGCTTTTCAGCTAACTTGATTTCAACAAACTCCTATATTCGATTACAATAGTTAAAGAAAGAGAGGGGGGAGGAGGAAGGAGGGATTGGGGGAAAAAAAAAAAAAATGGCAGAAAGGTTGGAAGGCAGAGTTTCAAAACCGATTTTATTCGAACTATTTGCTTTTTGAACTTTTAGAACCTAAAATCTAAGAAAAGCCGCGAGTTCTTGTGTATTATGTACCATGGTCGAGTTAGCAGCCGCTTCGAGGAGACCGGTGGATGTCTGTAGAAAATCCTTGCCCCCACCACACACACCACCACCGCTGCACGAACAGAACAGGCCAGCATAGCTCCAAAGCGCATTATTTCTGTGTCAACCGGCACACGGGCGACGATCCGCTCTCGACTGAGCGCTCCCCTTAGAGTCGACGTGCTTTTGTTCCCGGCTTACCGCGGTAGCGACACACCGATAGCTCAAACCACATATCACACACACATCACGCCACCTGGCTTTTGTCCCTGTTGTGTGTGTGTGTGTGTCACCCAGCTGGCGACAGCGCGTGCGCGCGCGTTCCACCCTCCCCCCCCCCCCCCCCCCCCCTTGCTGGTTTTAAACCCCGCCCCCAACCTTCGCCCAGTCTACCTTGTCTCGGCAAGACAGTGTCAATTCTTACTGCTGAGGTCATCAATGCTTGCTGACGGCAGAATGTGGATTTGCCCAAGACCTCCATTTAGCTAGGTAGCTAGCGCGCTCGCGCTCTCTCTCTCTCTCTCTCTCTCTCTCTCATGTGTAAACATGATTCATTCTTTCTCACCAGTAATTTCGATACGACGATCATGCACCGAGTATCTAACACTCATCGCCACACCTGTTCCTATCACCCACCCACCCTTGCTGCATCTTCTTTTAACCATTTATACGTGACAAGCAGCAGGTGCGGGTGTTTTCCCCCCCCTCCAATTAGAGTCTAAATTAGAATCGTACATGTGTCATCACCTCTAACCATAAGCTCAATTACAGAGACAAAGGAAAACGGGTGGAGGAGGGAAAGGCAAATCTAACTAACGTTAAGAGGTAGGACAGGAGTGTATGGGCTGCTTTCTCTTCCTTCTCTCTCCATGCGAACGATCACGTCAGCAAACCTACCGCCGGAGGGAGTGAGGGGGGAGGGGGGGGGGGGGGGGCGCCACTTTATCAGCCTTCGTCAAGCAACGTCTACCCCAGCCCCCCTCCCCTCCTCCCTCCCTCCCTTCCCAAACACCCCCCTCCCCATGCCCTCCACCTCTCCTCTCTCTCTCTCTCTCCCGCCCCTCCTCTCCACAACCTTGCCCCTCCTCTTCCACTCCCGCTCTAAAAATAGCGCCAGCGCATGCGGAGTTTCTATGGCGCACCGAGCGCTGAGCCCTATCAGCCACCCCTCGGTCCAGGCATAGTGGGCACCACCAACCACAGAGCCATCGATCACCGCCAGGCCGGCGACCCCGTTTTCGTTTTATCAGCCAATTACGACCAAGGCCTGCGAGCTCTCCGCTGGCAGGCCGGCACCTTTGTGTCGACGTCAGCGCATTGGGACCACCCGATCGGCGACCGGGGACAGGTACTCAGAGACAGAGAGAGTGAGAGAGAGGGAGAGAGAGAGAGAGGGGGGGGGGGGGGGGAAGAAGTGGTGTTGGCTTTCCGCCTGGAAGCCTAAGGATCAATCCGTTCACCACCTCTTCCCTGTTCAATCCCTGCCATCCTCCTCTCTCTCTCTCTCTCCTGCTTTTTCTCTCTCTCTCCTGCTTTTTGTCTTTTTTTTTCTCTATTTTTTTTTTTTTTTCAAAATTCCCCTTCACTCATCCTGGTTTCATTTTCCTCCGGTACGAACACGTTCACTGTATTTCAATCAATCTCTCTCTCTCTCTCTCTCTCTCTCTCTCTCTCTCTCTCTCTCTCTCTCTTGAGGTGGGGTCAGACAGCACAGTTTTCAATAATCTGACCCAGCCTCGCTGCCAGAATAATGAGGAAAACGGCAAGAAAACTAAAAGGAAAAATAGTGATGAAAAAGAAACATTGGGGAATTTGGGCCTCCTGGGCTTTTCCAGTGTCGAGCAATTTCAGCTTTCTCACTGCTTTGGCTCCGGTCAGTATTTTCTGCGCACTTTGGGGTGGCTGTCAAAACTGATCACCAGCCAAAATGAATAGAAGCACATGGGCTGACATGCGAGTTATAACATGTTTAGTTTTTTCCAACTGGCAAGTGTTTATTCTCTCGCACAGACGCACACAAGCAACCGCTCCCGTTTTCGCGTTCCATTTCCTATTTCTATCCATTGCATCAGCTCTCGCTGGGCCGCTGGTGGTGGGAGCACGCTCGGTCTGAAAACCAGCTTTGTGCTCATATTTTGAAGCACAGCACGACCTACTTCTGCCGGCTCAGCAAAAAGTCAACAGCGTAGGCCTTGTACACAAGTCTTCGGTTTGGCCAACTCCCAGCAACTTTTATTACTCGCGTCTCTGATTCAATGACAAAATCGTGACCTGCTTATCACATTTTATTTTGCTGTCCTTGACGGGACTGAGCGGTATCAAGAAGTTCTGAAGATAACTCGGTATTCTATCTGGCGGTTTCACGTGTAAGAAAAATGCTAAAAACAACGCATGATGAAGAAGCTGGGGCAGTGCTTAAATTAAATTAAAAAAAAAAAAAAAAAGCACTGTTGGAAAATGTAGTCTGTTTGAAAACGGTATTGCATATTTCTGTAGCTAGCTCTTTAAACGCCCCAAGGAAAATAAGACGTGAACTACTGCACGGTTTTCAAATCAAGTCAAACCACAGGCTTTATCAGGGTGGGTTTGCTTAAAGAGTGTTTTCGTAATATGGTTAAGAGAAATGCACCATTGGTATGGCGAAAAATTAATAAAATTCATGCAATATAATACAAGGTGGGCAGACACTACTAAGAACTTTGCATATATATTTTGTCAAAAACGTTGTTATCAACTATTCATAGCATTGTTTTAAACTGTTTGGCTGCTTTCAGTGTAGGTGACTATGCCTGGCATCGTTTACATTCCCTCATGTCCTAGCTTATGTCTCACAAGTCTGTTTTTCTTCCAGCACACCATACTCCACCCACAATCTCTTTTTCATCAGATACACTGTGTATATGTCATGTACACAATCAAAACCTTAATATCAATGGCATGAAAAGCAAAGTCATGTACATGTAAACACACAATCAAAACTGCATTAATTATCAACTGATTCAAAAGTTCACATGCGTAAGTTTTTGCATGGTGAGAGACAGAGAGAGGGCGACAGAGACACTGAGAGAGAGTCGGACAAGAGACAATAGATAAATTATGCTTACTTGTTCTGTACAGTTGTTGGCTGCTGTGGTCGATTCTCCGGACAGAATCTGTAAAACAATCAAAGTTTTTCTTGTTTAATTGATGAACCAGATTTGACTTGCAAAGATGGTGATACTTGGAATATCACATCTTTAAAGGGAATGAAATTTTATTACAGGGAGCTGTCTGTAACTGGGTGTTTTCACGGAGAAGCTAATTTGGACAATGTTTCAAGTTTTGCAATGGATAAATCTGCTGAGCATTTATCACACACCCTTGGAAATAAGTGTACAAGCATGCACATTAGAGTAGGATTTTCAACATATAAGAGAGGGAGAATGTGTGTGTGTGTGTGTGTGTGTGTGTGTGTGAGTGTGTGTGTGTCTGTGCGTGTGTGCGCGTGTGTGTGCGTGCGTGCATGCATAAGTAATTGTGTTCAGTCTCCCTGGGTTATCTGCTGATCATATTCATCAATATTGTCCGCACAACTCGGGATTTTGCAAATCTTTATCTCATATATACTTTTTTGATTTTCTTTTTTAAATAATTAATTTAACTTAAAAATCAGGTCCAAGAGATAAGCGACAGGTTGCAGCTGCATAATTTGCAACCTCTTTATGGTCTCCATGTCCATATTTATTGATCTGTCAGGATTTGTCTTAGAATGGCAATAGGTTGGGAGCAAGTTTTTGGACTCCATATCCATATCACATGGGCTCCTAACACATTGGAATCAGTCTGTGGTAAAAATATGCAAAAGTGAAAAGAGAGGACGCCACAATGGAGGTGTCCCCATTCAAATTTTGACCTACACGTCAAGTCCTTGCAACTGAAATCAATCTCTCTCTCTCTCTCTCTCTCTCTCTCTCCCCCCCCATCCAGCTGTATCTCTAACAACAGACGAAAAACTAAAAGCGCTGAACACACTTCCTCTGAATAGGCAATAGGAATTCAACAAGGCATTTATGTTTACAATCGTGACAGATACTATGCCATGTTATATCAATGCCCTTTTTACAAGATCGAACAGCTTTTCTGGCTCGATGAAATTCCTTCTTCTCTACCCACGCATTGGTCTATACAAAACAAGCCTTGCTTACTCTGGACCATATGTCTGGAACTCACTTCCACCGAATCTACAAAACATGAATACTTTAAAACTTTTGAAGGAACATTTGCATTAAACATTTTATGTCTCAGTAATTAACTTTTTTTTATACTAAAATGGTGAAAAGGCCTGTTAAGGCCTCTAACACACCTACAAGTTCAAGTTAAATTTATTCGATTACAATGATTAGCGCCCATTTGCAA
>JADBJO010000779.1:202093-229593 GCA_016801955.1 Conus betulinus | reverse complement strand
ACAACGGGGGCTGAGAGGAGGGGTGCCCACTTACCTGGCAACTCAGGTGAATGGGAGACCGGTCAGGTTGGAATCCACCTCACTGTCCATCCCCCCCCCCCCCCCCCCCCCCCCCCCCCCCCCGCCCCAACCACCCCTCACCCCTCCTGTTTCACATACACACACACACACACACACACACACACACACACACACACACACACACACACACACACACATGTCTCCTCTCCCTCCCCTCTTCCCCACTCCCTCCTTTCCACTTCCAGTTCTTGTCTTCCTCCGTCCCTTAGTGATGAGCTAGCAACACAGGAATGGTAAGGTGACACAGGAATGGTGGGGTGACACAGGAATGGTGGGGGGACACAGGAGTGGACACAGGAATGGTGGGGGCGACACAGGAAACGATGGAGTGACACAGGAATGGACGGGTGACACAGGAATGGTGGTGGGGGGGGACACAGGAATGGTGGGGTGACACAGGAATGGAGGAGTGACACAGGAATGGTGGGATGACACAGGAATGGTAAGGTGACACAGAAATGGTGGAGTGACACAGGAATGGTGGGGTGACACAGGAATGGTGGGGCGACACAGGAATGGAGGAGTGACACAGGAATGGTGGGGTGACACAGGAATGGTGGGGGTGACACAGGAATGGTGGAGTGACACAGGAATGGTGGGGCGACACAGGAATGGTGGGGCGACACAGGAATAGTGGGGGTGACACAGGAATGGTGGGGTGACACAGGAATGAGGTGGAGTGACACAGGAATGGTGGAGTGACACAGGAATGGTGGGTGGGGTGGTGGGGTGACACAGAAATGGTGGGGGAATGGTGGGATGAGACAGGAATGGCGGGATGAGACAGGAATGGTGGGGTGACACAGGAATGGTGGGTGACACAGGAATGGGGGGGCGACACAGGAATGGTGGTGGGTGACACAGAAAGGAATGGTGGGGTGACACAGGAATGGTGGAGTGACACAGGAATGGTGGGGTGACACAGGAATGGTGGGGGTGACACAGGAATGGTGGAGTGACACAGGAATGGCGGGGTGACACAGGAATGGTGGTGGGTGACACAGGAATGGTGGAGTGACACAGGAATGGTGGGGTGACACAGGAATGGTGGAGTGACACAGGAATGGTGGGGTGACACAGGAATGGTGGGGTGACACAGGAGTGGTGGTGGTGACACAGGAATGGTGGGTGGTGACACAGGAATGGTGGGGTGACACAGGAATGGTGGGAGTGACACAGGAATGGTGGGGTGACACAGGAATGGTGGGGTGACACAGGTGGGGTGACACAGGAAGTGGTGGGATGACACAGGAATGGTGGGGCGACACAGGAATGGTCGGGGGACACAGGAAGGAATGGTGGGGTGACACAGGAGTGGTGGGAGTGGTGGGGGTGACACAACAGGAATGGTGGGGTGACACAGGAATGGTGTGGGGTGACACAGGAATGGTGGGAATGGGGGTGACACAGGAGTGGTGGGGTGACACAGGAGTGGTGGGATGACACAGGAATGGCGGGGTGGGTGACACAGGAACGGTGGGATGACACAGGAATGGCGGGGGGGGGTGACACAGGAAATGGGGGGGGTGACACAGGAATGGGCGGGGTGACACAGGAATGGCGGGGTGACACAGGAATGGCGGGGTGACACAGGAACGGTGGGGTGAACAGGAATGGTGGGGGTGACACAGGAACGGTTTGGTGACACAGGAATGGTGGGGTGACACAGGAATGGCGGGGTGGTGACACAGAACGGTGGGGTGACACAGGAATGGCGGAATGGGAACGGGGGGTGACACAGGAATGGTGGGGTGACACAGGAACGGTGGGGTGGTGACACAGGAACGGTGGGGGTGACACAGGAATGGTGGGGTGACACAGGAACGGTGGGGTGACACAGGAATGGTGGGGTGACACACAGGAACGGGAATGGCGGGGTGACACAGGAATGGCGGGGTGACACAGGAATGGTGGGGTGACACAGGAACGGTTTGGTGACACAGGAATGGTGGGGTGACACAGGAATGGCGGGGGTGACACAGGAATGGCGGGGTGGTGACACAGGAATGGCAGGGTGACACAGGAACGGTGGGGGGTGCACTGGCCGGTCCTGCTTCAGGCGGTGTTGTTGACCGGGGTGTCAGGTAGTGTGGTGACGTCCCTCCCATCACTACCCAGTGTCTACCGTCTCATTGTTGTCTGTCTGTCTGCCTGTCTGTCTGTTTGCCTGTCTGTCTGTCTGCCTGTCTGTCTGTTTGCCTGTGTCTGTCTGTCTGCCTGTCTGTCTGTCTGTCTGCCTGTCTCCGCACATTTCCTTCGCCATGCACTCACCGTCATCCACTTTCACTTTCTCCACCCTCATCCCCTCTCCTCCTTCCTCTGCGACTATGTCTCTCTCTCTCTCTCTCTCTCTCTCTCTCTCTCTCTCTCTCTCTCTCTCTCTCTCTCTCTTCTCTCTCTCTCTCATGGAAGGGGAGGAGGAAAGACGCACGACAGGAGGGAGGTACATACCCTTCTGTGGGAACAAAGCTAAAAAAACAAACAAACAAAAAAACTGTGCCGCCGAACGAAAGAGACAAACAAGCTACCTAGACAAAACACGACGCGTTTCGACCCTTCGGTCTTTTTTGAGGCAAGACAAAACAACATTGAAGACAATGAAAACGAAGACGAACTTTTCCTCCATATTAGGCGCAAAATGGATGTAGAACGAACGAAAACCTTTGTTTGTGTGTGTGAATGTGTTAGTACTTTTTTTTAATTAAGTTTGTTTCAGTTTCTGTCCCCATCTATGGGAAGCTTAATCATGGAAGATGATACGATTTATAGAGTTGCTATCAGTAGTTGTGTAAAGCGAAGTAGTAATAATGATAAATGGTAACAAGTCAGCAAAAGAAGAAGAGAACAAAGGAGAAAGAGAGAGACAAGACAAAACAAGACAAGACAAAATTATTTATTTACGAGGATAATAGGTAAGCGCTGATGTGCTTTTTTTTACATCCAGTCCTCGCCCTGAGTAGGGTCAACAAGAGAGAGAGAGAGAGAGAGAGAGAGAGAGAGAGAGAGAGAGAGAGAGAGAGAGAGAGAGAGAGAGAGAGAGAGAGAGAGAGAGGACATACATTTGACGAAAGAGGACGACGTTTAAAGTAGAAATACTCATACTTACTTATCAAAGTTATCATTGATGGCTGATGATTAATCACTTCAGTTTGAAAGTCATCTTGACAATTGATGATTAATACTCTCGAAAGATAGTGTTCAATAGAATAAGGCAGCTCAGCTGCACCTTGAACTGTTCGAATTACTGGTGCTTGACTGGCACCTGCTCCCACTCAGCTTGATCACAATATCAGGGTCAGTGTGCGTACCTGGCAGTATTGAATATCAAAGAGATCAATTTCTTTTTCAGTCGAGATGATTTAAAACATCTCGCTTATCTCAAACCAGGATGAGCCAGTTTATTGTGAAAGGCAACAGTGGTGTTGTTTTCAGTTGACCATGGCGTTTTGCTTTGCTTTGTGTTGTTTGTATGCTGGTTTTTCACAGTGCTCTCCGTGTGGGTTGCTGATGCTGGAACAGGCACACAGCCTTACCTGTGGTACCTGGGGCAGTGCCAGCCACATTCTCCAGTACACAACCTTGCCTTCCCTACCTGGGGCAGTGCCAGCCACATTCTCCAGGCACATAGCCTTACCTGTGGTACCTGGGGCAGTGCCAGCCACATTCTCCAGGCACACAGCCTTACCTATGGTACCTGGGGCAGTGCCAGCCACATTCTCCAGGCACACAGCCTTACCTATGTACCTGGGCAGTGCCAACCACATTCTCCAGGCACACAGCCTTACCTGTGGTACCTGGGGCAGTGCCAACCACATTCTCCAGGCACACAGCCTTACCTGTGGTACCTGAGGCAGTGCCAGCCACATTCTCCAAGCACACAACATTACCTATGGTCCCTGGGGCAGTGCCAGCCACATTCTCCAGGACCAGGGACTGGAAGAGCTCAGATGGTAGAGCGCCGGACTCGCGATCCTGGCGATCCTCGGGTTGCGGGTTCGAATCTCCGGTGGGAATGGAGGTGGGGGGGTCAATACTGGCTACACACCCCGAAATACAACATTTAGATACCAACAAAAGCAAAGAAACAAGCTCTGCAAAACAAACAGAAGTTTTGGAGACTGACGCTGCATTGTTTATGTTGCCACAAAGAAGGCACAGAGACAAATGCTAGTAATCCTGGTGCAACAGTCGATGGACAGACGTGATGGCACCCTCAGCAAGAGGACGCTGACCCGCGCTGGAACCCCGACTGAACAATTATTGTCATCAGTGGGTGGAGAGGGGGAAGGGGGAGGGGGGAGGGGGGGGGATTAGCAGATGATGTTCTGTGTCTGCGGGATCAGAACAGACGGCAATGAACACCACTGAAGCAACTCAGTAGCAGTGCAGTGTCTCCTCTGGAGGGTTGCCTTTTGACGGCTTGATAGTGTCTTTTCTTTGTGGACAGCCGGTACTAGGACTGCGACAAGACAAATCGTGTGTGTGTGTGTGTGTGGGGTGGGGGGGGGGGGGGGGGGGGGGGGGGGGGGGGGGGGGGGGAGTAGCCAGAATGAGCAGGCGTGAGGGTCCAGCCCCAGGGGATGGGGATGGAAAGGTTCGGGATGGGGGGATGGGGGATGGGAGACTGAAGATGAGGATGTTTGATTGATATGATATGATATGATATGATATGAAAGGTAATCTGAAGTGAGACCAAACAGAAACTAATCAACAAGGATGGTAATGAACATTGCTCTCATGATGAAAAAGTGACATCCCCACGACTCCCAATGACACTTGAGGTATGCATGCACCCGACACACCGGTGCGGAGGGGACATAGCTAGGAGACATCACCAGTCCCCAGTCCCACTGGCGCCTTCAACGTAAAGTCATGGCAACGACAAGTCACTTTCAGATTGAACACAAAAGAACGAACCATTCAGGTTTAACGTCCAACAGACGGGGATAACCATTCCAGAAGAGTGGAGACGGGTCTGTCTAGCACTACACTGATACCACCAGGACGACAACATGTTCAGACAGCCAGCAAAAATACCAGTGTTCACTGTCGGGTACTAGATGAATTCGAACTCTTAACTTTTGACTGCAGGTTTTTTTTTTTTTTTTTTTTTTTTTTTTTTTTTTTTTTCCCCAGTCATGGCTCATCATCCATGCCACTTCCGTGGCATTACCCCCAACGCCGCTCACTCCGGCTCCCCGTGCAAAGCCACACACCCCACTTCGTCCCTTTGAAACCCCAACGCCCCTCCCTCATTCCGGCTCACCGTTCACAGCCACACCCCACTCCGTCCTTTTGAAGCCCCAACGCTCCTCATTCCGGCTCACTGTTTCACAGCCACACCCCACTCCGTCCCTTTGAAGCCCCAAACGCCCCTCATTCCGGCTCTCACTGTTCACAGCCACACCCCACTCCGTCCCTTTTGAAGTCTCAGCACTAGCAACCCACAGAGTGCAGTCATTATCAAGTCGCCATAGAGCAACCCATCGGAGGAGACACCGCACTGCTGCCGAGTCACTTTAGTGGTGTTCAGTGGCGCCTGTTCGGATTCATTTTATGCAGGACAACACCTACTAAGCCTCCATCTGACCATAAAAATCCTTAGCCGCGGGGCCAACGTGTGTGAGCGCGGTCCCCCCCCCCCCCTCCCCCCTCCCTCCAGTAAGCATCATCACCGCATCTGTCCAACGACAGTGCCCATGAACCAATACCGACAGTCCTCAACACCTACTTCACCAAGGGCGTGCTGTCGATGTGGAGAGGGCGTCGAAAGGGGGGTCACCATGGGAGCTGTATATGAAGGGCCAGAGACTTTGAGACTTTTTTTTTTTTTTTTTTTTAAATGTGCTGATCCACGAGGATGAAATGACTGGGCTGTACTCTACGTTTACTTGCTTAACATATTGCTACCTAGCAGGCCTGGGAGAGACAGATGCCAACAGTACTTGTCAGAAGATTTGAGCTGTAATTTCAGATTCGCATCCGTGAAGTGAATGATACTCCACTGTGTGGTCTCAGTCTTCCCATTTGAGACCACAGCGAACTCAGTCCCGTGTAAGACCCGACAGTGGCTGAAAAATCCCACAAAGAAATAAATGGCAGTGATGGGAATCGAATCCACAACTCCCCTCCCTCCGAGCAACAACGCTAATCGCTGCGCCACGGGCGCCTCGTTTGACTGAGAACGTGGTGCTTAACTGCTGAGCTAACTCGACACGCCTGCTTCCAACCCTGTTCCCCTCCCCGACCCCCCACCCTTAGTATCCCCCCTCCCCTCTCCAACTCTCCCTCCTCCCGAACATCCTTCTTTCCCCCTCCCCTGCCGCCCCCATCCCCCTCTCTTGCCAAAGAAAGACGTTTTTGCTGATGTCTTATTGTTCTGTTGGTATCCGTGTAATGGTCGATGTCATCCCCGCTACCTCTCCCACGATGGGTTATTCCCGCTTGCCATTACGTGAGCAGGGTGTGGACACTAAACCTGACTGTCTGTAACAATCTAACCCCACCCTTTCCTTCTTTTTTTTTTTTTCCCCCATACCATAAGAAGTGACTAGGAAGTTGTTGCTTATTGAGCGGCAAGGACAGCCGTTGTAACGGCGTATGGCACGTGCACAGGTTTCACGGTTCGACCGTGAATAGCTGACATTACCGCACTGCGTATGCGACGTTTCTTTTGGGTGATGCGACTGTACAAGACAAACGTTAAGTCAGTGACATAATTTGCTAATGACTGATCGATCGATGTGCAGGTTGATGTGGAAATGTCTTGTTAGGGTTTACGCACCTGGCGGCGGGAATACATATGTACATGGTCTTCCGTGTCCAAACCGTACTTTTCGCCCTGTTGTATTCCCTCCTAAACTTGTTTTTTTTTCTAACTTTTTACCTCTTTGAAATCGGAAGGTTACAACATTGTTCTTGCTTGGGTTCCTGGTCATGTTGGCATTCGGGGAAATGAAATGGCTGATCGTTTGGCCAGGAATGCCACAACAAAGATACTGTCCAGTATATCTATCCCCTACTCAGATTTGAAACCGAAATTGAATGAGGAGGAGGACTGGAATACACAGACGGATAAACGAACTTTTCCAGATCCGCCCAAACCTAAAAGAGAGTTTGTCTCATCTGCCTCTGGTGATCGCAAAGAAGAAACGGTTTTATGCCGGCTGCACACTGGCCATTCGTTTTTAACTGATTCCTACCTTTTTAAGAGTAAAGAAGCTCCATGGTGCATTCCACGTCATGCACCACTCGCTATGAAACATATTCTTTTAGAGTGTTGGGACCTGCATGAGGTGAGACATAATATTTTACAGCAGACTCGATGAAAACCTTGCTCAGAGATGTTCCACCTGATGTGATCTTTGAATTTCTGAAAGGGATTAACATTTTTAATCTGATCTGAGGTTTTACAGTAGAAAGATTTCAACAAAATTTCCAGTATGTTTTAAGAAGGCATATTTTAAAGGATTATGTCTTACGAGTTGAACTCAACGTGGTGGCGGCCCTGATAGGGCCCTTTGCGGTCGGCTGGGCTACAAGCAACATTACCTTACCTTACCTCGACGTTTTTACTCTTTTGAGAGTGAGAATGCTGAGGTTACCCCCTTCCCATCAAGGGACCTTACTATTTTGGTGCCTGGGAAAAGAAATAATGGCTGAACATAACTCGTTTGGTGCCTGGGGAACAGAAATAATGGCTGAACATAACTCGTTTGGTGCCGGGGGAACAGAAATAATGGCTGAACATAACTCGTTTGGTGCCTGGGGAACAGAAATAATGACTGAACGTAACTCGTTTGGTGCCTGGGGAACAGAAATAATGGCTGAACATAACTCGTTTGGTACCTGGGGAACAGAAATAATGGCTGAACATAACTCGTTTGGTGCTTGGGGAACAGAATAATGGCTGAACATAACTCGTTTGGTGCCTGGGGAACAGAAATAATGACTGAACGTAACTCGTTTGGGCTTGGGGAACAGAAATAATGACTGAACCTAGCTTGGGTCTACTTTGTCTTTGACTCAAGCCTTTTAAGACAAGTTTTTATCTAGATCATTTCAAAGATGGCGTGGATTTCAATTGGAAATACGCTGAATTACACTAGATCCAGGTTGTTTAAAGCTGATCTTTGAATGTTTGAATATGGTCTTTGTTTTTCATACCTGCCGGATTACTGAATTGGTTCTTTTCTATTCACTACTTTCCAGTGGGGCGAGAGAGTTCCTCAGCGTTCACCTTCCTCTGTCACACAGACTCTCCACAGGTGCACCGAGATCTTCATAAGGGCTTCAAACTTGTAGAATTCGGCGAGCTGCGTTGTCTGACATGGAGAGAAAAGAAGCACAAAGGTTATGTCCGTTGAATGCATTGATTTGATCTTGAGTACAAACCAGAAAAATGCGTTTGAGGGTCATAGTGTTTGTGTGTGTGTGTGTGTGTGTGTGTGTGTGTGTGTGTGTGTGTGTGTGTGTGTGTTTTTAAATCCTGGCATTATTTTCCTCTCATGCATCATGTATAGAAGTCCTCTCATTCAACGTACAAAACCATGTCAATTCTTCCTCTTCCACAGAACTTGTTTTCCCAAGTGCTCAATCCCGACTTCTTTCCCCTGATGTCACCCATTTCTCTCCCCCACGCACCCTTCTTCTCCTCCCTCTCGTACTGTGCAGTCCAACTCTCTTCCCATCCCTCCACCTGCTATGGTCTGGCTTAGAACAGAGTAAAATTAGGTAAACCCAACATAGTGTTCAAATGCTTCGGCTGTTCGGATGATCCCTGGAGTCTTTTAGCCAGGGTACAACGACAACAACAACAACAACAACAACAACAAACCCAACGTCGTCTAGAGCATGTTAACAAAAACGTTCAGTCAACATAGCTAACAAAATGTCGCCCTACGGAGAGACGTATATTCAACGTCATGCGACCAAACGGATGCGAACAAAAATCCCTATTCCTAGGTTGCAGTAAGCTTACAAGCGTAACTGGAACAATGTTGTCCGATTACGAATAACAAAACTTAGAAAAAAATCTAGGAAACCATGTTCGGCTTTTCGAAACAAAGCGAATGTTTGCGTCGGAAATACGTCCTTTTTGTGGCATACTTACGACTGTGTGGGAGACGTTTGATGTATACCTACATACAGTTATCCATTTTCCTCTGTCAAAAGTGATTGTAAATGAAGCTTAGAGCATGATATATACGTACATTTGCATGTACGATTTACAAGTGCATGTAAAACGGATAGCTGTGCTCCAGGCAAAATGACAGGAAGACGGGGTGTGTAGCCCACTGTGTCATGTCGTCGTTTGTAAATGATCTAAGATTTGGTTTCCGTTTTGAGGCAACAAATAAAGCTCATGATAGTCATTGCCAAGACCTGCATTCCTTACATTGATCAATTTAAAAAAAAAAAAAAAAAAAAAGGTGAACATCATTAGAAGAGCAGATTCTGATATTTATGTTATTAGAAAAGATTTTTTTTTTTTTTTTTTTTTTTGTGATCAAAAGTTTTCAAGATTGCTACAACAGTGATTTGCGGAATGCACCAGTATCAGGGCCTAACTCAGGCCTACACACACACACACACACGCGCGCGCGCGCGCGCACGCACACACACACACACACACCACACCACAGAAACACACACACACACACACACCACACACCACACACACACACACACACACACACACACACACACACACACACACACACACACACACAGAGAGAGAGAGAGAGAGAGAGAGAGAGAGAGAGAGAGAGAGAGAATAATAAAGGTTGAAAAAAAAAAAAAACGAAAAAAAAAAAAAAAAAAAAGAGAGAGAGAAGAGAGAAGAATGCGCAGCACGGTTACGCACGCAGGTTCAAGGGCCACTGCTAATTGTATATATCTTCAATCAAATGGATTGGTGCCAGTTATTGAACTGCCACCTAGCCTATAATGTGCACTGGAACAGAACCATGTCGGGCCAGGAAGACTTCCCGGCGAGTTCCTTTGGATCAGTCTCTGTGACATGAACAAAGCCTCATTGTTGTTAAAATAAAAAAAGAAAAAAGAAAAGAAAAAGAAAAGAAAAAAAGAAAAAGAAAAAGAAAAGAATAAAAAAGAAAAAGAAAGAAAAAAAAAAAGAAAAAAAAAAGAAAAAAAAAAGGAGCTACCAAGCGCGTCATTCTACGGTGACGGTGTCAGTGCAAACGATGCAAAGATCCCTCATTTGGCCCATCCACTGCGCCACTGTCTGAGTGTCTGTGTGTCCGCCAGTCTGTCTGTCTCTCTGCCTGTCTGTCTGTCTGCCTGTCTGTCTGTCTGTCTCTCTCTCTCTCTCTCTCTCTCCTCTCTCTCTCTCTCTCTCTCTCTCTCTCTCTCTCTTTTTTTTCCTCCCTCATTTCTCGATTTTCTCTTAGTTATCCTTTGTGAACATTCCCCACGTCTGTGACTATGGGTTTGCATGCATTTGACAGGGCCAATAAAATTGGGGGTGGGGGGGGGAGGGAGGGGAGGGGGCTGACGATTAGAAGGGATAGGGTGGGGGGGGGGGGGTAAAATGAAAACAATGGAGAAAGCGAATCAGAACCTCTCCATATAAGCTTTTCATGACTAAATCTCTCTCTGCCTTATAAAGCCTCTGACCGATAGAACGTTAACCTCACCTCTCTCTCTCTCTCTCTCTCTCTCTGTCAAGAGCTACTGGGAGAGAGAGAGAGAGAGATGGGAGGGGAGCGAGAGGGGGTGGGGGACAGGCAGGCAGACTGGCAAAGAATGAGACAGACAGACAGACAGACAGACAGACATGGATATTCCGAGGAACGAGAAGTAGCCTTCTGTGGAAGTCAAACACGCAGTGCCATTAAAGCTGTGCTTCTCAGTGTATCATGGCCGCGGTCTCATGTTACTGCTTTGACGTCATGGTGTAAACAACGTGCTATGACGTAAAACTGGTGACATTAGAGTATTTGGACGGCCTCAAAACTCGACAAGACAATGGCTTTTATTACACAGGTGGCAGAAGAGGAGCAAGAAAACAAGAGAGAGAGAGAGAGAGAGAGAGAGAGAGAGAGAGAGAGAGAATGGGGGAAGGATGGGAAGGGAGGACTGGAAGCAGGTAGGGGGGTAACTTAGTATCAATGCACTCACTGTGACTTCACACGCCAGGTCAATATGCACAAAGGCGGGGGGGGGCCTGGAAAGGGTATACTGAAGGGAGGTCTTGGAGGCGGAGGACGGGGGGGGAGGCAGGAGGGGAGGGGAGTAGGAGTAGAGAAGTTGGGAGGGAGGGAGAGGAGGGGGAAGGCATTCGCATAGCACCGCAATCGGGCAATGCCCTTATTGTGACGTGTCAGATCGATCGATAACATTCCTTCAAACAATACTGTCTGGCCATACAAGTCTTAGATCGATCGATTGATCAGTGCATGGATTGACCGATTGCTGATTGATTGTCTCACCGGTGGATGGAAGAGATCTGGGTGAAAACTGAACTTGGAAAGTAAGCATCTCCATTTGGTGATAATGCAGTCCCTCTTAAAAAAAAAAAAAAAAAAAAAGAAAGAAAAGAAAAGAAAAAAAAAAGAAAGAAAGAAAAGAAAGAAATTTGTCACCAGTGTAGGACCAAAGTGCTATTTTTTGAGAGTTAAATGATATTTAGGAGAACTAGAAAATTATTTTTCCTTCTCTTCAATGTTTGTCGCACATTGTCGTTTGTCTTGTATGTCATTTTCTTCATGCTCACCACTGTCTGGGTCCTATCACCAGAAAACCCTTTCACTAATTCCATTATACTTTGAAATTCATCTCAGTACGGTACACAAACTCATCTTCCACAGATTTGACTGGAAATTATCACATTGGTGTTAGCTGCGTTTCTCAACTGAATGAGCGCACAGAGTGAGCCAAAGAAATCGGCTTTTTTATTATGTTAAATTCGAGAAGAAAATATTATTGTGTGCGCCTAGTTGGTCTATACTGTCTTCACATAGACATAACTGATCTACAATGGGTCACATGTGACATTTGAAATGAATCAAGGAAAGTGGAGTGGGGGCGGAGGGGGGGGGGGGGGGGGGGGGGGCTTTCTATTTACTAATGATTTACATCGTGACTGTAATTCTGCCGATAAAATTGACTGATGTCCAGACAAAACGCTGATTTCGAGGATTTTGCTTTATGTTTACTTCGCGCGCGCGCGCGCGCGCGCGCACACACACACACACACACACACACACACACACACACACACACACACACACACACACACATTTTTTAGCCTATTTCTTTTCCGTCAGCACCATATAGACGTAGACTGTGTGGTAACACCCACATACACCTCCCATCTCCCTGGCCCTAAGACACACACACACACACACACACACACACACACACACACACACACACACCACCACCCACCTCCCCATGCCCTCACTATCTTGACATGAGCCCGTAGATCTCTTCCGAAGCTACTCGCACCAGCAAGCTTCCCACACACTAGGCTATCTCTCCCCTCCACCGTGCCCCTCTCCCTGCCCCTCCTCAACTCCCACCCCCACGCTCCTCCACCCCTCTCCGCCTCCACCCCCCCCCCCCCCCCCCCCCCCCCCCCCCCCCCCCCCCCCCCCCCCCCCCGCCATCTTCTTCTTCCCATCTCCATGTTCTGGCACCGAGTCAGAAAACCGTTTAGCAACGGAAAATCCCCCAGTCCAGATTAGCCCACCGACAGGACGGCAAGCTAAACTGGAGCAGCATCATTATTACCATTACCATTACCAACCCGCCACCACCACCCTCACCACCACCGCGTCAATACACCCAGCTCCACCACCGCCACCGCCACCGCCATCATCATCATTATTATCATCATCGTCATAACCACTACCAGCCAGTCACCCGCACAGCTATTACCAATACTACCTCATATGGGAACATGCATGCGTCAAATGATTGGGTTATTTGTTTAATAAGCGAAGAAGCAGCAATAAATTATCGTTGACAAGATGATTGCAATTTTTTTTTTTTCTGTCGTGAAACAAAATCATTACACTGCTAGAAAACAGTAAATGTGTTGTGAGCACAGAAAATGATCACTCAAAGAGAGAGAGAGAGAGAGAGAGAGAGAGAGAGAGAGAGAGAGAGAGAGAGAGAGAGAGAGAGAAAAGAAAAAATATGAAAAGGACCTGTTAAAAGACATAAAGTGACACTTGTAAACCGTGAAAAGAGATAGTCTCTGCTAATATTTATGATAATCTGCAGGGATATTTGTTCCTTAGTTTCAAAGTCCTGCTTTTCCTATTCATACGGTGAATTTGTGTGCAAATTGACCAGCAGTTTTATACCTCTCTCTCTCTCTAGCTCTCTCTCTCTCTCCTCTCTCTCTCTCTCTCTCTCTCTCTCTCTCTCTCTCTCTCTCTCTCTCTCTCTCTCTCTCTCAGTTTTGACAACACGTGATCATGTTTTCTTTTTCATTCGCTGTATCAGCCCGAAAATTAAGAAACGAGCAACTATTACCCAACGACACCTGTGATAATTATTGTTTTCACATAAACACGATTATTATTGATTTTATCTTTTGTTTCAAGTAAAAAGAAAAAGACCATTTTGGCCCTCTGTCTTCTTCTGAGCCACAGGAAAAAAAAAAGAAGAAAGCAAACAAGGAAAACTATACGGGCACACGGAAGATCTGTCAAGGTCATACGGATCCTGATCTGGATCTGCCCCTTAATCCAGATCCACTCCAGAGATCCATTTCAAAATTTTCTGATTTTTTTCTTGAGCCATATCTTATCTTTGCACAAGGTTTCGCCTAAAAAACGGTTCAGTGAGTTTGTTTGTTTGTTTGGCGTGATTTTACTACACGAAACTTGAAACCGCCCTTGGAATAGGATCCGTGCAACGAATCCCTACTACAAACTCTATGGATTTGGTTCTTTAGCCATATTCGCCTAAAAACCGGTTCAGTGTGTTTGTTTGGCGTGATTTTACTACACGAAACTTAAAACCGCCCTTGGAATAGGATCCGTGCAACGGATCCCTACCAAACTCTATGGATTGGGTTCTTTGGCCATATTCCCTCTTTCCACCAACTTTCGTTAAAACCGCTTCAGTGGCTTTGGGTAATCCTGCTGACAGGCAAACAAACAAACAGACGTAGGATAATCGTAAGTGCCTCAGGGGAGGCAGCAACTAGCACTAACATCACTAAACGAACAGCTCTCTGGTCAGTCTATCCATTTTTTTTTTTCTGTCGTATAAAGGCGATGAGTGTTGTCAGGAAAGTCAATAGGGTATAGGAAAAAAGATCAAACTTTTCAATAAGGAGGCTGGTCATATACATTTTTTTTTTTTATCAAGAAGCAGATAAAGAAGAGGGAGTTAAACCTCGTAGCAGGAAGGAGATACAGCAAGAGGTTGGCGGTGGGGAAAGAGATGTTGAAAATGCGTCATGGGACAGAAATGAGGAATAGAGCTAGGAAGAGGGTACTTTGAACTTACACGGCAAAACAGATGAGGGTTAGATGTAGAGTTCATCTGTGAAGGCAAAGACTTGGAGGCTAGGAAGAGGGCGAATCTGTCGTGGGGAAGATTAGAAATAGGAAGAAGGTAATCTGTCATAGGGAAGAGATTAGAAAAAATAGGAAGAAAGTAAGCTGTCATAGGGAAGAGATGAGAAATAGGAAGAAGGTAATCTGTCATAGGGAAAGATTAGAAATAGGAAGAAGGTAATCTGTCATAGGGAAGATTAGAAATAGGAAGAAGGTAATCTGTCGTAGGGAAGAGATGAGAAATAGGAAGAAGGTAATCTGTCATAGGGAAGAGATGAGAAATAGGAAGAAGGTAATCTGTTATAGGGAAGAAATGAGAAATAGGAAGAAGGTAATCTGTCATAGGGAAGAGATAAGAAATAGGAAGAAGGTAATCTGTCATAGGGAAGAAATGAGAAATAGGAAGAAGGTAATCTGTCAGGGAGGGAAGAGATAAGAAATAGGAAGAAGGTAATCTGTCATAGGGAAGAAATGAGAAATAGGAAGACAGTCACTGTGTTTTGGGAAAAGACGAGGAAAATAAAGGGAGCAACTCTGTCACAGGAATGACATGAAGAATAGGAACAGGGCAACTCTGTCACGACGAAGAGAGCAAGGATATACAGAGGGTAATACGATCACGGGAAAGAGAGGAAGGTTGTATAGAGGGTAATATTGTCACGGAAAGGAGAGGAAGGTTGTATAGAGGGTAATATTGTCACGGAAAAGAGAGGAAGGTTGTATAGAGGGTAATATTGTCACGGGAAAGAGAGGAAGGTTGTATAGAGGGTAATATTATCACGGGAAAGAGAGGAAGGTGTATAGAGGGTAATATTGTCACGGGAAAGAGAGGAAGGTTGTATAGAGGGTAATATTGTCACGGGAAAGAGAGCAAGGATATATAGAGGGTGATATTATCACGGGAAAGAGAGCAAGGATATATAGAGGGTGATATTATCACGAGAAAGAATGCAAGGATATACAGAAGGTAATACTATCACGGGAAAGAGAGGAAGGATGTATAGAGGGCAATATTATCACGGCAAAGACAGCAAGGATATCCTGAGGGTAATATTATCACGGGAAAGAGAGCAAGGATATATAGAGGGTAATACCATCACGGGAAAGAGAGCAAAGATATACATAGAGAGTAATGTTGTCACGGGAAAGAGAGGGGGGGATATATAGAGAGTAATATTGTAACGGGAAAAGAGAGGAAGGATATATAGAGGGTGATATTGTCACGGCAAAGAGAGAAAGGATATATAGAGGGTGATATGTCAGGCAAAGAGAGGAAGGATGTATAGAGGGTAATATTGTCACGGGAAAGAGAGGAAGGATAGATAGAAGGTAATATTGTCACGGAAAAAAAGAGCAAGGATATACAAATGGTAATATTGTCACGGGAAAGAGAGGAAGGGTATATATAGAGAGAGGGTAGTATTGTAAAACGGGAAAGAGAGCAAGGATATATAGAGGGTAATATGTCACGGGAAAGAGAGGAAGAATATATAGAGGGTAATATTATCACGGGAAAGAGAGGAAAGATAGATAGAGGGTAATGTTGTCATCAGAAAGAGATGAGGAATGTGAAGAAGAGTAAATATTGTACAAGTTTACGATCAGAAAAAACTTCTTTGCTAGACTCTGTGTGCGTGCGTGCGCGCGTGCGTGCGTGCGTGAGTGAGTGTGTGTGTGTGTGTGTGTGTGTGTGTGTGTGTGTGTGTGTGTGCGTGTGTGTGTGAGTGCGTGCGTGCGTGCGTGCGTGCGTGCGTGCGTGCGTGCGTGCGTGCGTGCGTGCGTGCGTGCGTGCGTGCGTGCGTGTGTGCGTGTGTGTGTGTGTGTGTGTGTGTTATGTATGTGTGTGTGTGTGTGTGTGTGTGTGTGTGTGTGTGTGTGTGTGTGTGTGTGTGTGTGTGTGTGCGTGTGTCTGTGTCTGTGTGTCTGTGTCTGTGTCTGTGTGTCTGTGTGTCTGTGTGAATGCCGAGTCAGAGAACGGGGGAGGTATTACTCTGCCTTCTCACCGGCAACGACAGAGAGAGAGAGAGAGAGAGAGAGAGAGAGAGAGAGAGAGGAGAGAGAGAGAGAGAGAGAGAGAGAGAGAGAGAGAGAGAGAGAGGAGCAAAGTTGGTCATCCACTGCATCAGCAGCAACATCCCTCAACCCCAGATTGTGAGCTGTCAGCCTGAGTTAGGCCAGCCTGCTCCGCTCTGCAGGCAGCGGGGCTCCAGACACCGCACACTAACGTTGGACCCACAGTGAGGGGGGGGGGGGGGGGGTGGGGGGGGGGGGGGGGGACAAGGGGTGAGGTGAGGGGGGAGAGGGGTGGCGGAGGGGAGGGGGGGAGGGGGTTGAGGATGGAAATTTACTGGAAACAAGTGCCTTGCCAGTTGCGTAAAACAGAAACAAATCGGCCCAACCAGCAAAAACAAAGTGGGTAAAAAAGTCTGCCAAATGTTTCTGTTTTGTCGTAAACAAGTGGATTGTGCTTCATTTTTGCATTGTACTGCATTAAATTGTGTTACATTGTACAGTGTTGTGTTGTGTTGTGTTGTGTTGTGTTGTGTGTGTTGTGTTGTGTTGTGTTGTGTTGTGTTGTGTTGCAATCTGAAATTCGATCTACTCGTTTTGCAAACAATGTGTCGTACTATTTAGCACCACCCATATTAAGAGTAACAGTAGGAAACTACTAGTGACTGGAACGAACATACCCCTATGAAGGCCAAAACGCCGAAATACTGGGATTATAAAGCCTCGTTAAGTGTGGTCCTACATCCCTTGATAAAGGCCAAAACGCCCGAAATACTGGGATTATAAAGCCTCGTTAAGTGTGGTCCTACATCCCTTGATAAAGGCCAAAACGCCGAAATGCTGGGATTATAAAGCTTCGTTAAGTGTGGTTCTACATCCCTTGATAAAGGCCAAAACGCCGAAATACTGGGATTATAAAGCCTCGTTAAGTGTGGTTCTACATTCCTTGATAAAGGCCAAAACGCCGAAAATACTGGGATTATAAAGCCTCGTTAAGTGTGTGGTTCTACATCCCTTGATAAAGGCCAAAACGCCGAAATACTGGGATTATAAAGCTTCGTTAAGTGTGGTTCTACATCCCTTGATAAAGACCGAAAAGACCAAAATACTGGGGATTTAGGCTAACAAAGTTTGGTCCAACGTCTGGGATTAAAGCTAAATAAGTTTGGTTCAACATCTCCTTATAAAGACTGCAAGATCAAGATATTGGGATTAACGCGCTAAGTAAGTTTGGTTCAACATGTTATAAAAAACTGCAAGGTCAAAATATTGGGAGAAAAGCTAAATAAGTTTGGTTCAGCATCTCCTTATAAAGACTGCAAGGTCAAAATACTGGATTAAAGGTAAATGAAGTTGGTTCAACGTTCTCCTTATCAAGACTGCAATGTCAAGTTCAGCATCTTAGAAAGACAGCAAGGTGAAAATATTGGGATTGTAGCTAAATAAGTTTGGTTCAACATCTCAAGTCAAATATTGTGATTAAAGCTAAATCAGTTTCTTCAACATCTCCTTAGAGAGACAGCAAGGCCGAAACATTGGGATGAAAGCTTCCTAATTCTTAGTTTATGGACTCATTCTGGTGTGTGATTAGTGGCACTGCCCGGCTGTTCTTTGGAGTGGCATTAGAGAGGGATTTATCCACCAGCGCTTGTGTGTTTGAAATCTTCTGGTGGTCGAAAGTTTTCAGCTTGAAAAACTCTCTCTCTGTGCACCCTGCAGTAAATGGCGACCTGATTCGGTTCAGGGAAGGTTGAAGACAGCGGAAGAAGGGGAATCAGCCTCGCGCCTTCCGTCATGCCGTGTACAGTTCACTGCCCCTTTGGCCAATAGGTTGTGGGAATTTCAACCTTTATCTTAATGTATGTATGTATGTATGTATGTATGTATGTATGTATGTATGTATGTATGTATGCACGTACGTATCTGTGACGAATATATATATATATATATATATATATATATATATATATATATATATATATATATATATATATATTATGTGTGTGTGTGTGTGTGTGTGTGTGTGTGTGTGTGTGTGTGTGTGTGTGTGTGTGTGTGTGTTCTGTGTCTGTGTCTGTGTGTGTGTATGTGTCTGTCTGTCTGTCTCTGTGTGTATGTCTATCTGTCTTATCTGTCTATCTATCTATCTGTCTGTCTACCTACCTATCCATCCATCTATCTATCTACCTATCTATCTATCTATCTATCTATCTATCTATCTATCTATCTATCTATCTACCTATCTATCTATCTATCTATCTATCTATCTATCTACCTATCTATCTATCTATCTATCTATCTCTCTATCTATCTATCTACATGCTGAGCAAAGAAATAGTGGGAGTGCAGGCTAACAATTCAGGCGTCATTAAGACGATGACTTTGCAAAGATTTTTGAAGAAAAAAAAAAAAAGAAAGAAAGAAAGAAGGGGGAGGGAAGAAAGGGGAGAGTGGAGGGAGGAACAGGGGCAAGCAAGTAGCGGCAGAACACAAGTGCATGCCAAGGTTCCCCTGTCATTAAGAACATGACTTGGCAAAGATTTAAAACTGAAAAGGAGGGTTGGTGAGGGAAAGAGGAGGGGGGGGGGGGGGCGGGCGGGGAGGACTGGGGGGGGGTGGGGCGAGAGAAAAAAGGGGGGAGGAGGGGGGGGGGGGTCGGAGGCAGGGGGAAGAGAAAGAAAGAAAAACTGGAAGTAAAAAGGGGGTATTTGTTTGTAAGTAATAAATCCTTCACTAACAGAATGTATTACTCTGAGAGAGAGAGAGAGAGAGAGAGAGAGAGAGAGAGAGAGGAGAGAGAGAGAGGAGGAGAGAGAGAGAGTGTTGTGTGTGTGTTCTTGCTATTATGTGATAATTTTTTTGTTTCCGCTTCAAACTTTAACCTTGTTTTTTTTTTTTTCCAACAGAGATTTGCCAGGGGACTTCACTGGTTGCCAGAGGTTCTTTTCACTCTCACTGACTCCTCACGGTCGAAATGCGTAAAGCATGGATGTGATGATAATGATGATGATGATGATGATGAGATAGCGTTAGGGGAATTGTGTGTTTGCAGCAGCAACTAGCAACAGCACCATGCAGTAGCAGTAATGTGATGATGATGATGATGCATGCTGTCAGGTGATTAACTGATCATGACACACATTTTTTATGTGATTAACAGTCAGGGACTAACAACACCATGTGGGGTTTGGATATGTAGTGGTTACTCGTGTTGATGGATGATATGATGGGATGATGATGATGATGGATATACACACAGGCACACGGGTTGGTGGGTGAGGAGGGGTGGCCCCGCCCGTGCGAGGGAAAGAATGTTGACTGGAAAAAAAAAAAATGGAGACTCGTTATATTTGAAGTTGCATGATTACCACCTAGGCCAAAGAGTTGCCTAGGCCCCCCCATCAGAGATTCATACCAACATGATCTCTAACGCACCTAAACTAACCTTGGAAGTAAGGGAGGAGCTTTCCTCCCATCTTTGTACACTCTGGGTGAGTTCTTTAATTTCGTAAGCGGAAGGGGGAGAGAGAAGGGAGAAAAAAAAGCAAGAAGGACAAAAGAAAAAGACAAAAGGAGAAAAGGAAGAAGAAAATGAAAAGGAAGGGAAGGAGAGGGGGAATGGAAAAGACAAATAGAGAGAAAGAAGAGAAAGAAAAAAGAAAGAGCCAAAGGGATACATACCACAAACCCACAAACCACCGCCACCACACAACCAACACAAGCGACAACAGGCAAGCCATCGCCGACACACTTATATCAGCCCACACACGCGCGCCAACAGCAACCCACAAAAAGACCACACACCAACAACAGGCTAAAAACTGATCCGAGCCGTGGGTATATAAAGCACACCAAAGGCAATAACGAGGGGAAAAGAAATGGTGATGTCAGAGGGCTGACGAATAGGGGGCTGACGGGGTAAACAGGGGGATCCCGGACCGAGACAGCCGTGCGGGAGGCAAAGGAATTGCGAGAGGGGGACTGGGGGAAGGAAAGGGGAGGAGCAAGGTGTGGAAGCAAGGAGCCGAGAAAACAAGGGCGGAAAGCCAAGGAACCATAAAAGTGGGAACCCAAAAAGGCCGATGACGGGAAAGGGGAGGGGGGAGGTGAAGCGAAGGCTATCGGAATGCGAGAGAGCAGAAAAGATCAGGCAGGGGGAACTAACGAGAAGAGACGATAGCGATAGACTCAGCAAAAAAGCTAAGAGACTTGAGGGGCAGAGAGGAGAGAAGAAGAGGAGCAGACGGGGGAAGGAGAGGGGTGAGGGAGGGAAGAAAGAAAAAAAAAGGGGGTGGGGCAACAAAAAGGAAAGTGGGAAGACAGGAGCCAAAACGCGAGAATAACTAGATCGGGTAGAGATGAGGCAAAATAAACGAGTGGGGAATGGTTACAAGGAACGTAACGAAGAGACAGACAGAAGATAGGACAAAAGAAACAGAGGACTCGTAGTGAGTTTCAGCTGAGGTTTCTGGGGTAAGACGCCGACGCGGAAAAGAAAGAGGATGAAAGAAAAGGGTAAAAAAAAGGTGAAGATGGGGGGGAAGCAAGGAAGGACACAGAGGTAAAGGGGAAAAAATAATGGGAAGGAGGGGAGGGAAGGGCAAAGGAGAGGGAAGTGAAATGAGTGGGAGTGTAGAGGGGTCGGGAAAGGGGGTAAAAAAGCGAGAAAAAGAAAGGGGACATAAATAAGCGCAAAAAAAAGCGAAGAAGACAAACAAAACGAAAAAAGTAGAAAAAAAAAAACGTAGGCGGAAGAAGACGAAAGGACGGAAAGAGAGGCCGGTCCAGCTTCAGCACACCCAGACCACGTCACACAACCACAACCTACCACACCACCACACACCAGGGAGCTGATCCCCCTCGGCCCCCACATCACCGGTCCTGACTCCGTCTCGGTCCTTCCAAGCTCATGCATAAATGGCCTACGCCTCTCCAATGGCCTGCAATCCCAGCATTATACCCCCGCATCTCAAGAAATGCAAAACACACCTCATAACCTAGAGTGTTGCTAAACTCGACTTCATAACTTTGTCCTTCACCTATAATTCCCCCTCGCCTCCGTCCATTGCCAACCTGCCCTCCGGCGTTCCGTCTGTTAATCACTTAGCATCATCACAGCACCATCCCGAACACGAAACATCATCCATACACAAAGGCATCTCAATCTAACCGGTGGGCGCATATGACCACCACCAGAGTAGAGATCATATAGGGTGAAGATATTAAAGGGTGGTGGGGTGTGGTGTATTGGGGTGGGCAGGGGGGAGGGGCGGGCTGGATGGGGAGGTCGGTTGGGATATGGGTCTGAGGAGGTGGGGGGCTCGGTGCACTTGGGGGCTGGTGGCGAGGGCGGGGAGGGGGTCGGGTATTTTGTGGTTATGTTGGGGGGGGTTTGGGTGTTTGGGTTCGATGAAGGTATTATAGAGACAATTTCGCAATTATTACGCAAACAACTGTGTAAATCGATACAAAGTAATACAAGGCTATTGGTTGTGTGGTTTGGCTAGGAGCCAAAACATCTTATGACACGTTTTTTGTCCAGACAGTCACCAGATATGACGTGTCATACCGCACAGCAATACTCGTAAGGTCTAGGCAGAGCGCTCCGCCAGAAGAAACAGCTGATCCGGTGTGGGCAGTCAAGAGCGGGATCTGTCCGGACCCCACAGGTGCCAAAAGCACAGCCTGTTTGTGGGGGGGTAGAGGGGGGGGTGGATGTAGGGAAAGTAGGGGGGGGGGGGTGAAAAAAAACAGGAGTGCGAGGGCGGGGGGGGGAACAAGGGGGGGGGGGGGGAAGACGGTGAATGCCCACGAAGGACATACCACTGTGGAAAAGGGGGGGGGAATTCGGTGTATCCAACGCAGGCTTAAAGGGGTCGAATACAACGTGAGAAAACGGGGACAAGGTCACTTGTGAGTGACCCCTTGGCGCCAAAATCTGCCAGCGCTGGGACACCAATCGGAAGGGAGGGAGGCTTTGGGACAGCGAAAGTGTCTGGGCCTTGGAAAGCATTCACACTAACGACAGCTTACACTACCTTCTGTATTGACAGCACATGCTACAGCACATCCATCTCTACAAAAAAAAACTACTCGTTCACATCTTACAGAATGTCCTAGTACATATGGTATCGGTCTCTATGTAGTGATAATGTACTAAAAATATATATTATGATTAGAACATGAACCAATTACTCATATTAGCTAAACGACTGTGAAATGGGGGACGAGCGTTTGCCAAAAGAAAAAAATACAGCATAAGTATACACAGAACGCACACACCAGTCGAACCACAACCCACACAACCAACACAACAGACACACACACGGCTAACACAACACGGGAACGGGGACAGCGAACGACGACCCACCACACAGCAGCAGAACACACAACCATACACCACCAACACACTGGCACCACACCCGGGAACACAAACAACAACATAGTCAACAACAACGATTAACGCAGCCACCAACCCGTTATAGATCGGGGGTCACACTCTTCGGATGTTCGGGACCTGCACGTGTGAAATCACTCAGCGCTATCACTGTGAATGAATGTAACCACACCAGCACACTAACCGGTACCGATCATTCCATAACCAATTCAGCAGTTTGATAGATCCGTACCGCGTGAAAAATACACAGTTGCGACCGTCAGGTCCCAGTAGCAGTGGTGGACTAACACGGTTATCAAGAAGGGAACAAAGATCTTGGGAGCGTGGGGCGCGCGTTATGTTTTACTGAAGACAACCTAGCCGTTCATCAGTCTGCATCGGGGGCGGAAGTCTTCAGCCCAAATGAATTCAACTGTCGGGTGCTGGAACGACTGTCGTAATTACATAAATGCCTATGGTAGGAATGAAAGAAGAAAAATCCCTGAAAACGGAGGATAAATCATTTACTGTGTCCCCGGTCGCATCAATTAAAGAATTAACTCAACTCAAAGCTCCTGAGAGCAATTCGTGCGGTTGTAGTGCCGATGGTAGATCAGCAGGGTGTAATAGAAGGTGTCAGGAGTTTTGGTGTGTATACCGTGGAGCATCCAAGTGTGAAATCGACCAATTCACCTCGGATTCTAGTCTTACTTCATTTGGTGACGAAATTGTGTAGTTGGTAGGGTGCTTTGCGAGACACCTCTCGCTGACGACCGCTACAAAAAAGAGGTCTCCTCAGAGCCGTCTCTCTCCAAAAACGATCTCCTCCCTCTCTGCTCCTCAATGGGCTTCCACCTGCGCGTGTCTCATCTCGTCTCCAATCTGATCCATGGAAGACTGGAGTCATCCTCTTCGTCTATCATCTCTCATCTCTGTGTGATTGTTGTGTGTGTGTGTGTGGTAGAGAATGGAGGTGTAAGTTGGGTGATGTGGGTATGCGAATAGGTGTGTGGGTGTGTTTCATAGTTGAGCGAACAGCTGAGACCACATACGTGAATCTTGGGCATGTTTTGTACTGTAATACACATGTTAAAACGAATAGTGCTCTTAACATACCTCTGCGTTAGTTGGGTGTTTGTGCGGGGTATGAAATAAAATATACCCTGGGGGATAGAGGGGGGGGGGGGGGGGGGTGGGTGGAGGGGAAAGGGGGGGGGGGGTGGAGGGTGGGTGGGGGGTGATAGGCGGTAGGGGGGGGGGGGGTGGGGTGGTGGTACGGTTGGGGGGGGGGGGGGGGGTGGGATGGGGGGGGGAGGGTGTGGGGGAATAAGAGGGGGGGGGGAAAAGGGCGAAGAGGGGGGGGGGGGGGGGGAGGACAAGGGATGGGGGCAGAATGGGGTGGGGGCGAAGCGGGACGGGTGGCGGTGGGGTGGGTTGGGTGGAGGGGGGGGGGGGGTAGGGCTCGAGGGGGGATAGGGCGGTTAAGGGGTTGAGAAGACTGCCAATGTGAATTGGCCGAGTGCGCGAAGTGATATGCGTTGTACTTCGTTTCGGTGGGAACCCGTGGATCAGGGGGGCTATATATTGTGAGTGTGTTGTGGGGTCGTTTGTAGCGAGGAGCCGCGTTGTTCGTCTGTACATACTTTTTTTGCTTGGCCGATGTTGTTAGTAGTGCGGGTGCTGTCTTGTGCCTCTTAGATGGGGGGGTGTTTTGCGCTTCCCGAGAACCATTGCGCTCGATCCCCTGTGGTGCCGTGCCTGGGCATTCTCGTGTTGGGTCGGTGGGCGCCTGTTGTATGTTGGTCACAGTGCCATTATGCGAGCACCACACAATCCGGGGCTGCAAGAGAACCGAAAACAAGAATAGCAAAAATTCCTCCGTCGCAGTCATATCGAGAAAGTGTGCGATTCATCAAAGCAACCCAGTCACCTCGTAAATCAAAACACAGCTTTTTTTACAGTGGTTTTTTCCTTTCCTGCTATATTTAGATAGGCTGCATTAACAGCTGAGACATCACTGGACACTCTTCCTCTCCCCCCCGTCCCTCTCCCTCTAAACTCGACACTGGCTTCAAAACGTCATGATTACTATCGTTCACCCTATTTTTCACACAAAAAGCCAAATTTATCGGTAAAACGGTAATAATTGCCAATTTACCGAAGAAAACGGGTATGATCACATTAAAAAAAAAAAAAGTTTTTTTTCACATAAAAAGCTAATGATCAGTGAAGCCTATTTCTCACGGAGAAAATGTTTTCACAAGCTAACAGTTTATGTTTCACATGACAACTGTTATTTTCACGGGCAAAATAGTAACATTTTATCACATGATCAGCTATTTTGAGAAGGTCACTGGCCACTGAAAATACTTTTTGTCACTTTTAAGACAACTATCAAGGGAAAACAGTTACTTCTCACAGGAAAAAAAGTTACTTATCACAGGAAAACAGTTACTTATTACAGGAAGACAGTTACTTGTTACAGGAAAACAGTCACTTATCACAGGGAAAACAGTTACGTATTACAGGAAGACAGCTACTTGTCACAGGAAAACAGTTACTTGTCACAGTAAAACAGTTACTTGTCACAGGAAAACAGTTCCCTGTCACATGAACACAGTTACTTGTCACAGGAAAACAGTTACTTGTCACAGGAAAACAGTTACTTGTCACAGGAAAACAGTTACTTGTCACAGGAAAAACAGTTACGTATTACAGGAAGACAGCTACTTGTCACAGGAAAATAATTACTTGTCACAGGAAAAACAGTTACTTGTCACAGGGAAAACAGTTACTTGTCAACAGTTACTTGTCACAGGAAAACAGTTACTTGTCACAGGAAAACAGTTACTTGTCAACAGTTACTTGTCACAGGAAAACAGTCACTTGTCACAGGAAAACAGTTACTTATCCCAGGAAAACAGTTGCTTATCCCAGGAAAACAGTTATTTGTCACAGGAAAACAGTTACTTATCCCAGGAAAACAGTAACTTATCACAGCAAAACGGTTACTTTCACGTAGGAACTGCTGACTTTCACCAGAAAACGGATATAATCACAGTTATTGCCGCGTGATCATTAGCTGTTTTCGCTTGAAAATAACTGCTTTACCCATGGTCATTATAAATTGTCACGTGAAAATAACAATTTTTCTTTGATAATTAGCTGTTCTTGCTTGAAAATAACTGCTTTACCCATGGTCATTATAAATTGTCACGTGAAAATAACTGTTTTTCGTTGATAATTTGCTGATTTCGCGCAAATATAATTCGTGTTCCCGTGATACTTGGCTATTCTCACGTAAAAATAGAAGCTATCACTCATGATTTTAATGTTCTCAGTGCCAAAACAGTGGTGAATACTGTTGTCGCTAAAAACAGTCATTTTGCGGTTGGTGTGCTCCCCCGTTCTGCCTCCTTCTCATATCTCTTGGCCTGGGACAGGTCTCTTTACATAGACCTCCCCCCCCCCCCCCCCCCCCACCCCACCCCCCCCCACCTTCCTTCCATCCCCTCCATGCTTTATCCACCGCCTTCTTTCCTCCGCCGCCAATCCTTCTCCCTAAACCTTCAACCTTCACCCCCATGGGCTACTCAGTTTGACACGAGACGGAAAACAGCGGGACCGCACCGGGCAGGAAAACCGCTTGACAGAAGAGAGAGAGAGAGAGAGAGAGAGAGAGAGAGAGAGAGAGAGAGAGAGAGAGAGAGAGGATGTTTTCAGCTGACAAGGCGGATTCCTACCGGTCCTGTTACCCTGTTACACCAGTTGTCCCAGCCCAGTAGTCGAATGGTGACATTAACGATCTATTAGCTGCCGTCATCAGTACGAAGTCAGCCAGTTCCAGTAGTCCTTCGTTCGCTGGCAGGCAGTCGTGTGTTTGTTGTCAGAGCAGGAGTGCTCCATGTCCCCTAGGAGCTAGTACATGGCTGGCTGGCCCCTCATCCATTTGAAGCATTCGGCTTTAGAGCTGGCACCCCCAACCGCTCACTGTCGGGTTTGACCCCGGTCTCCCTGCCGCTTTTGGAATCCGGTAACGAGTTGATGGCTGATAGGACCATTTGACCGTCACTCGGACACGAAGACAGGCCGCCCTGTGGCCCTGAAGACCAACAGGAAACCTGCCTCTGCATCGCTACAGACTGAATCCTTCGATTGACCGGACTGCTGGTTCTACAAGCGCCAGCTGCTTTTCACTCGCAGTTCAGCAACGTCGGGCTACTATCTGGCGTGATCTACCTGTGTGTGTGTGTGTGTGTGTGTGTGTGTGTGTGTGTGTGTGTGTGTGTGTGTGTGTGTGTGTGTCTCTGTCTGGTCTGTCTGTGTGTCTGTGTGTGTGTGTGCGTGTGTGTGCTCCAAACTTACCAGTCTGACTCTGTCAGTGTCGTGGTATGGTGGACAGCCAGCCAGTCCCTGAACAGGAGGAGAGGCACAGAGCCAACCAGATCAGCAGGAAGTGGTGAATGCCTCAATGCGCCAGTGCAATTCCAACC
>JADBJO010000779.1:194593-197093 GCA_016801955.1 Conus betulinus | reverse complement strand
ATATCCATTCATTAAAATTCTCGCCTCTCATGGTGGACTTCGAGCAGGTACTTCACGTTTTGCCAGTTCACGTTTCGTCCGATCCTTCATCCTCGTGTATGAATTCTAATGTTCGCTTCCCAGGGCTATGACTGTCCAAAGTGCAATGTTTCACCTACATTTCCTTTTTCTCTCACAGTTCACCATATTGAATTTTTTTTTTTTTTTTTTTTTTTTTTGGTCCGGCTTTCATGATCGCACAGTCACCACAGAATTTTTTGTCCGGCTTTCATGATCACACACCGTCACCACAGAATTTTTTGTCCAGTTTTCATGATCGCACAGTCACCACATAGAATTTTTTTGTCCGGCTTTCATGATTGCATAGTCACCACACAAAAATTTTTTGTCCAGCTTTCATGATCGCACAGTCACCACATAGATTTTTTTTGTCCGGCTTTCATGATCGCAGAGTCACCAAACTGAATTTTTTTTTGTCCGACTTTCATGATTGCAGTCATCACATAGAATTTTTTTGTCCGGCTTTCATGATCGCAGAGTCACCAGATTGAATTTTTTTGTCTGGCTTTCATGATCGCACAGTCACCATATAGAATTTTTTGTCCAGCTTTCATGATCGCAGAGTCACCAGACTGAATTTTTTGTCTGGCTTTCATGATCGCACAGTCACCATATAGAATTTTTTGTCCGGCTTTCATGATCGTACAGTCACCATATGGATTTTTTTTGTCCGGCTTCATGATCGCACAGTCACCATATAGAATTTTTTTTTTTAATCCGGCTTTCATGATCGCAGAGTGCGTGAATAGGAATGAATGTAATGTTGACCATCAGACTTGGATTGCGTGAGAGGTGTGAACGCAGTTTTGTACGGGCATGTATCCCCCGAATTTTTATTTGATCCTGCTCTTGCTGAAACGTGTCCAAGAATGTATGAATTCTGCAAGTCATCGTTGTGGTCGTCTATAAATCATCATCATCTGTATATGCTTATGCAGGAGTAATGTTTTCAACTGTATGTCGAGTCCACGACAAATGTATTTCATATGGACAATGATTTTGAACAGCTTGGTTACATCTGGTTTTGCTGGGCTGAAGGTGTTGGATATGTGTGAATGCGGCAAAAAGTGACTGGACGAAACTTGACTGGGTGCAACGTATTGGGCTAAACATGATTGAGAAAAACGTGGTGCGCTGTTTTGAATAAACCTTTAGTGTTTTCAGAGACCACTGGTGATACGAAGAGCGTAGACACACGCAGGCACGCACGCGCGCGCGCGCGCACACACACACACACTCGCACACACGCGCGCGCACACACACACACACACACACACACACACGCACCTGAAGTTGTGATCCAGTCCAGTCACTCAAACATTACGACAGTAGCCAACACACAGTGTTGGTGGTGATTTTGTTTGGTTGGTTGGTTGGTTCTTTTGGTTTGGTTTTGGGGTTTTTTTTTTTCTCCAAACTTCTCTTTATTTCAGACTAAAATACATTCGATATCATGATCGTCTGAACTTCCGGGGGTGTACCTGTTGGAACCGGCCAACGATCCGCAGGAACAAGTCACACTGGTCGTTTTGGACTGTGACTGTTTGTCGTCGAACGTTAAAAGCTTCATTGCCAATTGGAAGGCTACTTTAGCCACTCTGACAGAAGTATTGTTATATATGACTAAGAAACGACACAGAAACAGAGAAAGACGATCGACCCTCCAAAGCTTGGGGGAGTCATAAGGGGAGAAGATCTACCCTCCAAAGCTTGGGGGAGTCATAAGGGAGGAGACGATCTACCCTCCAAACCTTGGGGGAGTAATAAGGGGAGGAGAAGATCTACCCTCCAAAGCTTGGGGGAGTCATAAGGGGAGAAGATCTACCCTCCAAAGCTTGGGGGAGTCATAAGGGGAGAGAAGATCTACCCTCCAAAAGCTTGGGGGAGTCATAAGGGGAGGAGAAGATCTACCCTCCAAAGCTTTGGGGAGTCATAAGGGGAGGAGAAGATCTACCCTCCCAAAGCTTGGGGGAGTCATAAGGGGAGGAGAAGATCTACCCTCCAAAGCTTGAGGGAGTCATAAGGGGAGGAGGTCTACCCTCCAAAGCTTGGGGGAGTCATAAGGGAGGGGGGGGGGGGGGGAGAAGATCTACCCTCCAAAGCTTGGGGAGTCATAAGGGGAGAAGATCTACCCTCCAAAGCTTGGGGGAGTCATAAGGGGAGGAGGAAAGATTACCCTCCAAAGCTTGGGGGAGTCATAAGGGGGGGAGGAAGAGATTTACCCTCCAAAGCTTGGGGGAGTCATAAGGGGAGGAGAAGATCTGCCCTCCAAAGCTTGGGGGAGTCATAAGGGGAGGAGAAGATCTACCCTCCAAAGCTTTGGGGGAGTCATAAGGGGAGGAGAAGATCTACCTCCAAAGCTTTGGGGAGTCATAAGGGGAGGAAAAGATCTACCCTCCAAAGCTTGGGGGAGTCATAAGGGGAGGAGAAGATCTACCCT
>JADBJO010000779.1:172093-182093 GCA_016801955.1 Conus betulinus | reverse complement strand
GGTGAAACACTGGTGGAACCTCTCCGCTTCAGGGCGAGCAGATAGAGTTGGGAGATAAGAACAGCGTCTGCTCGGGTTATCTTTCCCTGTCACTATCGCTTGCAATTGTCCAATCAGAATCGTTTTCCTGGATCAGGAGCAAATAATCCATACGAAGTTTACTTCCCTTCTGAAATGGCGATTGGCTCAAATGACGTCGATTCAGTAATAATTTCGGTCACACATAGTAATCATAATTTCGAACATGCAGAGAATTGAAATGACTGGATCTTTATACAAGGAAAGTAGGAGCGCATGTTACTACCAAAAATCGGCTGACTGGCAAAAATATGTTTTATCAAGCGTGAAACGACGGACGAGTAGACTTCTACGGTAGAGTGACGATCGGTAACGGTGCACGTATGTCAGGTGCGCTGAATAGCCAAGTTTATGGGCAGGTGCCTACGTTGGTATTAAAGCATTATTGCCTTACTGCTATCAAAGTTTTATTCTGTATTGATTTCACAATAACTTCAATGTCTTCAGATTCAACGCCTATCTTGCGCTGAAGTGATTGAAGATTAGTGATTGCTCGTTCATTTTCGTTGTCTTAATTGTTTTATATCTCACCTGAAGAAGACCTAAGAGGTTAAAACGCGTCGGGTTTTGTCTACCTCCCCTCCGCTCTCTCTCTCTCTCTCTCTCTCTCTCTCTCTCTCTCTCTCTCTCAACACACACACACACACACACACACACACACACACACACACACACACACACACACACACACACACTAATTCTCTGTCCGTATATATTTGCTTCATTCTCTCTCTCTCTCTCTCTCTCTCTCTCTCTCTCTCTCTCTCTCTCTCTCTCTCTCTCTCTCTCTTAGCGTGCGCGTTTAGTGTGTGTATGTGCTGCGCTTAAGTGCACTCGAACCCGAGCGCGCATGTGTGTTTATGAGTGTACCAGGGGATCTTAATTGTCTGCCGTCTGACCCACAGTTGGACCACACACGAGCACGGTCATATGTTTGTCCAGTATTGGTGACAAGAGCAAATGTGACATCATCGTAATCAGAGGAGGAGCGGGAAGGACAATGGAAGGGGGGGGGGGGGGGGGGGCAGGGGGGGGGCAGAGGGCGGGTGGGTGGATGAGGGGGTGGGGGGGGGGGGTCAGAGGAAGGGTACGGCCAGCTGTAGAGTCACCGGTGACACGCCTCGGTCTCGTCAGCAAACACAGCTGACAGCCAGAGTTGACGCGGCGTACACACACTGATCGGCTGACCACTGGGCGGCCAGCTAACAGTCATTTCGACTGGTCAAAATTGCTGACATGGCGAGTAAACCCTGCGGATGCTATGGTTACGAAGTTGACACATGAAAATGAGGAACGAAAAAAAGGGAGGGAGGTGGGGGTGGGGGTGGGGGGGAAGGATAAGGGAGATGGGGGAGTTGTGGGGAGGGAGGGACGTTTGAATCTCAAAACCTCTCTCTCTCTCTCTCTCTCTCTCTCTCTCTCTCTCTCTCTCTCTCTTATCACGAGTCAGACCGGAGAGAAACAGATCTTGGCAAACCTAGCGTTTATGACCCCTTAGTTCATTTGCCTTCAGACAAGTTACGCCCCCGTCTTGTTTTCAGGTCTTCCGTCCAAGATCAAACAGAACTAAATTACAAAAATACCCTAAAACTGACAAAGAAGTTAGAGAAGTTGGTGCATTTCGTTTATTTGGTTCTAAACCCTGAAAGTACAGAAACCATCTTCCAGCACCATAGGAAGGTTTTCTGAATAGGGGACCCCTGAACACCGGCATTGGCTAGACTCCAGGGAGTCGCTTAATTTAATTTCACCTCTTTCCTGCTGCTGGAGCAGGCTGCACACCCAAAATCGAGGCGGCGAGGCCTTGCTTTAGAGTCCAGTATTTATAGACCGGCACAACTTTATTGTGTGGAGATTTTTTGATTGTGTCTGACAGTTGATTTGCGTTCCTTTCTTTCATATGCTTACCAAGGTACATGCCGAGTGGTTCCAAGCAGACAGCTTAAAATGAAAGGAACGGGAGTATTTGGGGGAGATCACCTGGCGCAAAGACAGGGTCAAAGGTGAGTGAGAAAGCCTGAAATGTGATGCCAGGTAAAAAGTTTAGTTTATGTATTCTAGACTGTGAATGATTTCATAGGCAGAAATCCCTTAAAATAAGTTAAATGATTGGTGGTGGTGGTGGTGGTGGTGGTTTTGGTGGGTCTTCATTTGATCTACTATCAGTTCAATATATCATTTTTTGGCTCAAATTTAAGCTACGCCTATGAACGCCTGCATGGATTACTCAGTGATTGACTGCAAAATCCTTATGGGGGGGGGGGGGGGTGTGTGACCAGCATAAGGTCATGATGAACCCTCTCCAGCCATCTTGGTCTTGAACGAGCCACGTGATTAATTCCAGGTCCTGCCTCCTGCTTCCCCTCCACAGTTTTTCTCCAGGTCCTCTGTGGCCTGCCTTTCATGTTCAGGTTTAGCCAAGGACGTACACCAATCACTGGAGCCAAAACTTCGGTCCGTACTTCATCCTTGCCCCTCGCACGAGACATTGCCTTTAACGCATAAGAGATGAAAATATGGCCGATTGGTGTAATATCCCCTGATTGGTTAATGAAAAGCGGTGACGTTCTCTGATTGGTTCACGAGCAGATCGGAATGCTGACTAAATGTCTGAGAGCCAGCAGAGATTAGAGGAGTCGGCATTTTTTTTTTTTTTCTTTTTAAGAGAAGTAATCTTGCGCGCGTTTATTCCTCTCGTTTCTCGCTTCTCTCGCCGCTAGCCAGGGCAAGCCCCCCGCCACTGTTCAATTCTAATCCGCCTGCGAAGTATCAGAGGATACCTTGCTGTCGTAAGGTGATGACAGTAGGATGATGACTACCCAAACAACGAGACGGGATTAGGAGAAAGCTACTTTGATTGCCCCCTCCCCCTTCCCCCCTCAGCTTCCCTCCCTCCCCCCCCCCCCCCCCCCCCCTGCCCCCCAACAAACCTGGTTTCTGAATTTAGATCTGAAGTGAATGAAATATGAACTTCTGCATGAGAGGTGTGATAAAGGCAGTCAAATAGATGACGCAGCTGGTGGTTCTCATCATAAAATGGAGTGACGGGTTCTTCTGATTTTATCCCAAACACACCATCTGCGCCTCTTTCACGAATCCGAGCCACTCCGCTGCCATCTTTGTCTATAACGTGCAGACCAGTCCCGAGATGAGGTAGCCAACAACTGCCGAGAGAGATGGGCAAGATACGCTCCCACTACTCGCCCAGTAGCTCACGAGACTTTCAGTCCCGTGCGTCAGCGAAAATCGATCGATTGATAGCATGGTTTGACAACTATTGGAGTAAAACCCATCGAAGAGCCAGCAACAGCCTGTTGCTGCCGCTGTCACTGTAGGTCCATGTGATTGTGGCCCAGGACATCTGGTTGGACTTTGGGTATCGGCCGTTCGGATCTTATGTCAGTCTTTCTGTTCGCGTGATATGGTTGCTATGCCCCCACGTTCTGAGTGGTTCTGCCACTTCAAACGCACCTGTCCTGTCAATATTATCAGTTATATTAGTGGCACTGACTACCTCCCCTTCTCTCTGTCTGTCTGTCTGTCTCTCTCTCTCTCTCTCTCTCTCTCTCTCTCTCTCTCTCACACACACACACACACACACACACACACACACACACACACATGCTGCCGCTTATGTAACCAGACTCGCACGGCAATCATGCCCACAGACGGATGTCAGGTGTTAGACTGAGAAACATTCTTTCAGAATGAATCAGGAAGAGCGTGGCTGAATATCGACGGGGTTAAAAATAGTAAGGTGCATTTGCGTGATTTATGGTGAAAGTCTTGCAGATTGTCAATGGCGAAACTGGAACGATCATATTCAGGACAGTGACTGATCTCCTTCGTCCAGATCATTCAAATTTAAACAAAGCTGTGAAACGTGTCTTCTTAAGGGCATTCACAGATATCTCAAATATCACTCCACAAAGTTTAGTCTCGGGATAGCAGACACTGAGATTCATCGTGACTGACTGGAATGATTTCATCAATCTTCGGATATACCCATTGTGCACAAAAAAAAAGAGAGAGAAAAAGTATATACAGGAGATTCAGCATATATTTTGTTTTGTCCTCGACTCTGCGATCTCAGGCGAGTTTCCCGTACACCCATGTGTATTCCTTGCAATGCCGTTGATGACAAGTAAATAACGGCAACATACTGAAGTACTCATGCTTTTATCTGTGTCAAAATCTTTAACAGGCGAGCTGATACATTTAAAGATCAGAATGCGAATATCGATGTACCTACGGTACTCTTCAGGTATAACATTAGAATAGTCATTATTTTAGTGTATCATTGAATACCCATCAGAAAGGGCTGTGGCCCAAAGCTTGATTAGAGAGAGAAAGATTGTACGTGCTTGCGTACGTGCTTGTGTGTGTACGTGTGTTTGTGTGGTGTGTGTGTGTGTGTGTGTGTGTGAGAGAGAGAGAGAGAGAGAGTTTGCGCGTGCGCGTGGGCTGGCGTCCAAATACGTGAGTGTGTGTGGTAAGGGATGGAGATGGTGGAAGCGGGGGGGGGGGGGGGGGGGGGGGGGGGGGGACGGAGGGGGTGGGGAGGGGGGAGGTTTTAGACAACCTTTTCAATAAAAGCTTGCACCGACAGTCACAGTCAACAGTCAGCCGGTCAGGCGGGGGAATGAAAGGGGGAAGAATGATGAAGGATGATGGGAGTGAAAGAAGGGAGTGAGGGGGGGGGGGGGGGGGGGGGGGGGGGGGGGGGGGGGGGGGGGGCTGAGAAAGAAAGGGGGCTTCGGAACGTAAAGGGGGATGGGGGGGGGGGGGGGATGGGGGGGGGGGGAGGGTCGGGAGGCGGAAAGGAGTCAGGGATCAAAAGCCCACACACCTCTGTTTACCTTCACATCAGTGGTGCCCGCTGTCCGGGCTGGCCGGCGGTTATGGTCATCTTTTGTGTCAGTAATTAAAAACTGGGTAAGGGTAAGAATGAGGGGGGCAGTGGGGGAAGGGGGGGGGGGGGGGGGAGGAAGGAGCGGAAGGGGGTATTAACAGTGAGGGGGCTGATGTGGTATGGTCTTGTGGGGAGGATGGGAATGGGGGAGGAGGCACTGACGAAGCCTGTGTCCATAAACGTCTGTGTCCATAATGGTAGATAGTACAACCTGGAGAAGATCTGATGGGGAAAGAGATTGCAGAGTGGCGGCTGGAAAACGGTGGTGGAGGTGGAAGGTGAAGAGGGGTAAGTGAGGATGGGATGGAGGGTGGTGGGGGAGGGGATGTCATTTAATATTCCAGTCCAGTTTGTGGTACGCTATTATTATGATAAGCAGGTGGGGGAACCACACGAAGCGGTTCATTAGGAAGGATGGTTTGAGGGCAGATCCTTTGATAAAATATGTGGCCGTTCGATCTCGGCATTGACCGATACATAATTATATTGGGGCAGGGTCGGTGTGTAAGGGGCGTTTGACGAGTGCATGCCTGTGTCTGAGGAACGAGAATGGGAAAAAGCCTGAAAATAAAGTGATTGTGTCAGGTATAAAAAAAAACAGTCGGGAGTCAAGCGATCAAAGAGAACGGCACAGCATGTGAAGAGACTAATCTTTTGCCTTTTCTTGTGGGGGGGGTATAAATGAACCACAGTCATGATTGTCACTTTGATATTTGAGATAAATGTTAAGCTACCCCCACAAAATGGTATGCCTTTGTCAATAAAGCACTCACTCATACACACACGCGCGCGCGCGCGCCGCACACACACACACACACACACACACACACACACACACACACACACACAAGAGAGAGAGAGACAGAGAGAGAGAGAGAGAGGCGTTACTTCTTCAGTGAAAGTATGGGTTCATGGAGGCCCCCCCCTAACGAACGGGAAGGCTATACTCTTTAAGAAAAACACGGGTCCCTGAGATTCATGGGGAACGGCAAGGCTCTGTTCCTTCAGAGAAGCATAGGTTCCTGGTGACACAAGACATAGAGCAAGGCTTTATTCCAATACAAAGGGAATGGGTCATTGCAAAAAAATTAAGGCGGCACACGGTGAATGTTAGAAAAAAAAAAAAAACATCAGGAGCTTGGCGGCCTTTCAGGACGCTGTCTCCGTCAAATCCTCAATATTCACTGGGAACAATCACCAGTCACCGACAAAGAGGTCAACACGGAGGGGCATAACGTGACCAACATCGTGGAGGAAATCTTAAACGTCATTATTAGCGAACCGCCAAGAAAACGTGGACAAACGAATCACAATAACAAAACACGACGCGTTTCGACCTCTTAGGTCTTCTTCAGGCAAGACACAAAACGCTCAGGACAGCGAACATGAACGAACGTGGAGGAGGTGAAAGAGAGATGGGAGCTGGCTGGGCCACGTCCTGCAGATGAGCCAGACCCGACATCCACAGTCTGCCTTCAGATGGGCACCGCCAGGGGGAAGAAGGAGAGGCACGTTGCCAGACATCAAGAGATGAACAATGGAGGAGGAGATGGAAGCAGCGAGAAAAATCCGGAATGAAGTCACCGGGCTCATTCACAACGGTGATAGCAGGACAAGATCCGTCAGGTTCTTACGCTCCAGATGGAAGAGATGGGAGTATCTAACGTAAGACCGAACAAATCTTAAATAAATGTCAGCGAACCGCCCAGAGAAACGTGGACAAACGAGTCACAAGACAACACACAACGCGTTTCGACCTCTTAGGTCTTCCTCAGGTGAAACAAAGACGGACAAAATAACGAAAATGCACTTAGCTTTGATCGCTTCAGATTGCTTCCGAGTTCAGCGCAAGGCAGGCGTAAACAGAAAAGACAGCAACGCACCTGAACAGACAATCAGGCAAACATGAAACCACAGGAGCCTGGAAACCAAGAAGACAGCAACGCATATGATATGAATAGACTGTGAGAGGTCAAAGGAAAGTACGGGAACTAGCTGAAAATGACAATAGTACACGTGTGATACATGAGGGGGGAAAACTGCTGAGTACATCATATGAGAAAAAAGTACGATGCCAAATCAACCAAGCAGGTAAAACAATTCCGACGGCAATGTCAGACGAAATCGACATACTTTCTATGGAAGAAAGCGAAAGTTACTACGCAAAAAGCGAATGGAACGAGATAGGGTGGAGGAAGAAACGGGCGATGAACTGCAGGAAATATCGTTGGATCGATCCTAGCCCGATAGTATAGCTATGTACGGTGTTAATCTCAGCCACAAAATGAAGGAAAACTAATATAGATGTGTTAAGTCGAGGAAAGTGATAACAGATTCAATCTTAGACCATGTCCCCTGGAATGTGTGTTGACCATAGAATGAAAGGAACCACAGCCTTAGACGTTGGATGGGACGTCTGTTTATTGCACTGGCCACAGAAAGTGGCCAATCGGAGCTAGCATAGCAAACGGACCCTAACTTGCAGGAGTCTGACATGCTATACAAGATCAAGGAAGAACAGAGAAAGCGATCAACAGGGGAGAAAGATCCACAGGCCCTAAAATGAACGCTGAAAGTGCAGACTGGAAAACTGAGGAATAAAGTTATAGAGCCATACAACAAAGAAAACAATAAAAAGTACAACAGAGAAAGAAACCAACAGACTGTCCGGGAGAGGAAGAACCAAACAGGCTCTACAACAGAGGCGGAAAGCAACAGCCTGAAACAGAGGAAGAAACCAAGAGACTGTACAAAGGGAAAAGAAATCAATAGACGGTACAACAATGATAGAAACCTACAGACTGTAAAAACAAACAAACAAACAAAAAAAACAAAAAACAAAACAAAACAAAACCCTAAACAACGGAGGAAGACATCAACATACTGAACAACAGAGGAAGAAATCAACACACTGAACAACAGAGGAAGACACCAACACACTGAACAACAGAGGAAGAAATCAACACACTGAACAACAGAGGATGAAATCAAACACACCGAACAACAGAGGAAGAAATCAACGCACTGAACAACAGAGGAAGTCACCAACACACTGAACAACAGAGGAAGAAATCAACACACACAACAACAGAGGGAGAAATCAACACACTGAGCAACAGAGGAAGAAATCATCACACATGAACAACAGAGGGAGAAATCAACACACTGGACAACAGAGGAAGGAATCAACACACTGAACAACAGAGGAAGGAATCAACACACTGAACAACAGAGGAAGGAATCAACACACTGAACAACAGAGGAAGAAATCAACACCGAACAACAGAGGAAGAAATCAACACACTGAACAACGGAGGAAAAAATCAAACACACTGAACAACGGAGGAAGAAATCAACACTGAACAACAGAGGAAGAAATCAACACACTGACAACAACAGAAGAAAAATCAACACACTGAACAACAGAGGATGAAATCAACACACTGAACAACAGAGGAAGAGCCCAACTGACTGTACAACAGGGGACGAAATCTACATTCTATTCAACAGAGGAAGAAACCAAAACACTGTGCAACAGAGAAAGAAATCAAAAGACCGTACAACATAGGGGGAAAAAAATCAACTTTGTACGACAGAAGACGAAACCCACAGACTATACAAGAGAGGAAGAAGCCAACACATTATGCAACAGAAGATGGAACTAACCTACCAGACAACAATAGAAAAAACAACAGACTGTACAACAGAAGAAGAAGCCAACAGACTATACACAAAAAGAGAGGAAAAACAGCAACAGACTGTACAACAGAGGAAGAAACTAACACATCGTAGAACAGAGGAAGAAAGCAACAGGCTGTACAAGAGAGAAATATAAAGCAATAAACTGCACAACATAGAAAGAAATCAGCAGATTGTGAAAACATACGATGAAATCAACAGACTGTGAAACAGAGGGCGAAATGACACACCAAACAGCAGAGGAAGAACTCAACAGACCGTGAAACAGAAGTAGAAAACGAGCAGATTAGGTAACAGAGGGAGAAATAAAGAAAATTACGTAAGAGAAAGAATCCAAGGAACCGTGCTTTAGAGAAAGAAACCCCCAAAACCCCTCCATCAAAGAGAGAGAAACTAAGAAATGCTACATCAGAGAAAGACACCAAAAGAAACTTTGCATCTGAGAAAGACCAGAAAACCTTTCATCTGCGGAAGGAATTAAGAAATCACACACCAGATAAACCAACAAAACTCTGCTGCATCAGAAAAACAATTCAGCCGAGCATCAGAGGAAGCAACGAAGAAACCCCATGTCATCTGCGGAAGGAAGAGAAGAAATCACACACCAGATAAACCAACAAACTCTGCTGCATCAAGAAAAACAATTCAGCCGAGCATCAGAGGAAGCAACGAAGAAACCCCCATGTGGAGAGAGGGAGAGGAGAGAGAGAGAGAGCAGAGAGAGAGAGAGAGAGAGAGAGGGAGGAGGAGAGGAGAGAGAGAGAGAGAGCAGCAGAGAGAGAGAGAGATCTAGATAAGAGAGAATGACTCAAACCCCAGAACATCAGGAAATGCAGGCACAAACCTAAATCAGAGAAAGAGAAAGCAAGAAACCCTACATCAGAGAGAGAGAGAGAATGAGGCAAACAAAACCTAAATCAGAGAGAGCAACGAGAGAGAGAGAGAGAGAGAGATCTTTCCGCTTTCCGCCTAGAAAACGAGAGCCTCGTTGCCACGCGAAGAGAAAAGGAAAACTCTTGAATCCTATACATAAAGAAGAAAACAGAATCTGCAGCGAGCAGACAACAAGACAAAAATGTCCAAAGGTGGAAGAGGACACAAAAAGATTAAAACGATCCAACTGAGAAGAGAAAAACCTCTATCATTTATAAAGAAACATCAAGTATAAATTGAGGAGAGGGAGACATTCAGTAGGTCAATGTCTCGCATACTTGAAAACTTGTTGGTGCTATTCATCGACTGGTACTGACATCATCTTAGAAACCACTTTCGTTATATAACCAAAAGAAAAAAAGAAGTAATACTGTGACC
>JADBJO010000779.1:157093-164593 GCA_016801955.1 Conus betulinus | reverse complement strand
AACGCCCTGGGGGCATTAGTGATGCAGATGGATGACAGAGAAGTGGAGGAGAGAGGAACATGGAGGGGAGGAGGAGGAGAAGGAGAAAGAGGAGGAGAAAGGGGGTGGTGGTGAGCGAGAAGGAGTAAGAGGGAGGAGTAGGAGTGGGGGGATGGGGGGGGGGGGGGGGGGGAGAGGGGAGGGTGAACAAGCAGCGAAGAACTGAGGACAGAGTGTTGGGACGAGGTAGAAGTGGTGAGGGAAAGGATGGTGGTGGAGAGACACAATTGAGTGAAGGACTGAAATGTTTTTAGAAATGATTTCTGAAATATCACCGTAGTCTTGACGACCTTGTACATGTTTTAACCAACATTGTCCTTTAAAAAAAAAAAAAAAACTTTCGATTAATGTATTCAAAGGCTTTTTCAAAGTCAGTAAATGCAACATGAAATTAACGATGTAACGAGCAAAAAAAAAAAAAAAACCCAAACGTTTCTAAACAAGTGCAAGAAGAGGAGACTCTCTCTCTCAGTAATCGAAAGAGAGAGAGAGAGAGAGAGAGAGAGAGAGAGAGAGAGAGAGAGAGAGAGAGAGAGAGGAGAGAGAGAGAGAGAGAGAGAGAGATCAGACACTCGGAATTTCAACAGTAAAGAACACGAATCCATGGTACAAGAGGTACATGTTTGAAGAGGAAAAAAAAAAAAAAGGATCGTAAATCTGAAGAACAAATGACACAACTAAAGATCAACAAACAAATAAAGCCGACACCAATGGCCAGAGACAGCATGACATGCCAACCGGTCATTTATACCTGACACCCGAGAGCGGTAGTCATTTGGTCCGTAATCTGCTCTGTCCGACGTGGTTTGGCTATGCTGAACAATGTCGCCTCGCGCGGAGTCTCTAGGCCGACAAAACAATGCGGAAAAACTTTCCAAGAGTCTGTATCAAGAGTTCCTAGGTTGGAAAATTCCAGTTGGAACATGAGGATAAGAAAAATGCGAACAAAAACAACAATACCAACAACGATGAACAACAAAAAAAAAAAAATGATCCCAACAAGAAGAATGAACAGGTCGTGTGATGAGGGCTACGTTCTCTTAGGTGCATGAGATGTAAAGGACCACACTGCCTATCCCTCCTAGCACCCATGTCAGTCATTGCTTAAGTTGTTTGCTCCTACTTCTGCGCCCTTTTACTACTTCTCTTGCAGAAGACCAAGAGGTCAAAAACGCGTTGTTTCTGTGTTAATTTCTCCACATTCATTTGGCGATCTTTCTAATCAAACTCTCTTTCTCTACCTCTTAACTTCCATCTGCCACCACTCTGAACCTTACTTTTAGAAGATCATGACCACTTTTCTCTAGGCTATACCACGCCACAGACATGGTTCAAATGCATGTTATGGAAGCGTACTAGCGTCATAATCCCAGGTAATGAATGTTTTCCTCGTTTTCTCAAAAGAAAACAGTTATTAACCGTCAGTAACTAATAGCATCTGTTTGTTGTTTTTTCCCCTAGAAAAGCACTTATTTATCGTTGTTTTCATTGATAAATGTTTTCTTCGGGAAAAGAATATAATGGCTGATTTCTCTGTCATCACAGTTTTCTCGAAAGATAATAACTCTTTTCCTTGGGGCCACAGGAAAAGCTGTCATAAGCCCCTAATAACTATTTTCTCTCTTTGCAGAGGAAGATAATGATTCTTCTTCAAGAAAATAGGGATGGCATCCGCTCACTCCCCTTCCCCTCACTTCCCCCATTCTCTCTCCCCCCCCCCCCCCCCCCCCCCCCCCCCCCCCCCCCCCTCGGAAAGAAAGCAAGTACTTTTTTTTTTAACCAGTTTCACGAAGGACGTGAACTGCTTTCCTCAAGAGGGGAAGGGAGGGAGTGGGAGCGAATGGGGGACAGGGGGTGTTAACTTATTTCCTTAATATCACTGGGCTTTCTAAAAAAAAAAAAAAAAAAAAAAAAAAAAAAAATTGAAATTGATAACTAGTGTCTTAGGGGATCCAGAGAGAGAAGTGAACTTAAGCCGGCAAAGCTAGCACGCTTCCATAGCAGTTTGTTCATGCAACCATTGACTCACAGGTAGTCACTCCACTGGCTGCACACCAAAATCAACACGCCAAGGCCTTGCGTAAGGAGTCGAGTATTCATAGACAGGCATAATTATATTGTTTTGAGAGTGTTTATTGCGTACGAAACTTGGTTTACCTTCTTGTCTTTCATGTGCCCATGAAAGTACAGCCCAGGTGGTTCCAAGCAGACAGATCAAAAGGAAAAGGAATGGGACTCTTTGGGGGCAACCACCTGACGCAAAGATAGAGTAACAGCTGAGTGAGAAGGCCTAAAATGTGACGTCAGCTAAGTTGCAGGCCATTATCAAAAGACTGTGAATGATGTCATCGGTGGAAATCACTAAGAAACAAGGGAGATGATTGTAAGGAGGAGCTGGGGGAGGTGGGGTGTCACTTGATTATCAGTTTGAGATCAAATACTGGCTCAAACTCTTATGCTAGGCTTCAAAACGCTGACATGGACTCTATAGTGACTCCAAGCTAAATGCTAACTGTGGCGTGTGGCCTCTGTCGCGTGGCGGTCATGTCATAACAGTAAATTGAATGGATGGATAACCCGCTCCTGTGGGCCGGCCAGGAAGCCGTGGTCGCTAGGTGGCGTGCTGAGTTGGCAAAAGCCTGGACGTTTTCATTTCGCCATTAACTACTGACCAGCCTGTCCAGCTGCCACTTTCCCATTTCCCCCCTACCCCCGCCCCCACCCTCTCCTCCCTTCATCCTCTTTCCTGTTTCCCCCCACACCCCACCCCTCACCCCCTGTCGCCCTCTCGCCGGTTATTACGTCACACAAACCGTGGTGTGTTTATGACGCCGTGTGTCAGTTCATGTTGATTGAGATCTGTGGTCTGCCGCTTCACTGTCTCAGAAGGGAGCCGGTTTGACTGAAAAGAGGGGAAGAAAGGAGGGAAATGAGGGGGGGGGGGGGGGGGGGGGGGAGTACGTGGGGGGAGAAGAGGGTGTCGGGGAAAGGAAGGACGGAGAATGGATCAAGAGGCTACGAAGAGGATGGATGGGAAGGGGAGGGGCGGGAAGGTGGGACAGGTGGAGGGAAAGAGAGAGCCGGGAGGATGATGGGGGTGGGGGAGGGAGAAGGGGGGGGGGGGGAGGAGGGCAGACAGGTAATTTATATGGTACGTTACAAGTGTTAAAACTACGCATTTATACTATATTTTTTCCTGAGGGGAAAAAAAAAAAATGTCAACTTTAGACGTGAGAAGCGCAGCCATTCATTATCATCATAATCTTCGTATGCTAATAGAATTCGTTTGTCTTTGAGGTGGGAAATAAAAAAAAAATTGACGTCAAGTTGTAATTTTGACTGCTTTTCACATTAAAAGTCCATCGGACAGTGTCTCAAAAGAACTGGAAAAAAGTGTCTCAAAAGAAATTTGAAAAGAAAAAAAAAACTAAGAACTTTCCATTACCAGAAAAAGCATTAAGAGTGACGAAAAATAATTACAATAATCAACACAATTCGAGCGATCAGCTCTATGGAGGAGCATGAGCAAGACTCGTAAATATCCATTTGATTTCAACATTAGGGCGTAAAATTCAGTGCAAAAGCAACATATAGTTTACTAACAGCACGCAAAAAATAGTATGATCAAGGGGCATAATGGTTTTGTTCGAGATGGAAAATTACTGTTTTGCATGAAGCCAATAAAAAGTTTAGGACTTTTGACACACGGAACTTACCATACGTGGAGGTCAACATGTGGGTATGGGTTCCTTGTCCAGTTAGAGCCAGACCGCAGGTGGTACAAGTCCCTGGCTTTGAAGTGTGGCTGGAGGCGGAGGCGGAACGCAGCAGGCGCTTGTTGTGCAACTTCACACTTTTTATTGGCACTAAGGCTTTACCTGATGTCTAGGTTTCAATTCGTCGACAAGGGTGACTGGACATTAAAAATGTTTGTAGCCACGATCGAGACTACTGGACACGTGACAACTGTGTTACTCTCTGCTTTCAAAATGACAAAAGAGCGGCAGTTCACACGGATCCGACAAGAATACACACACACCACACACACACACACTTGAAAGACTGAGATGCGTGGGTGACATGTATGTATGTGTATGTTAGCGGCAGTGATAGCGTGTGTGTGTGTGTGTGTGTGTGTGTGTGTTGTGTGTGTGTGAGACGAAGTGCGAGTAACTTATACTTTGTTATAACTTATCTATTTGTTATGTATATTTTTAATGTATTTACCTATCTATCTTACTTTATTTATTTCATTTCATTTTATTCATTTATTTTTTATACTTTTTTATATTTTTTCATTCTTTTATTTTTGATTTTCTTTTTTTCCTCTCCTATGATCCCCTGCTGAGTGGCCCTGTTTCTGCCCGGCGGCCATTTTGACCGTAACTAGCTAAGTGTCTCTTTTTTTTTTTCTTTCTTCATCTTCACTGTCCTAAACGTTATTTGCTTTCGCCTGAATAAGACCCAGAGGTCGAAATGCATTGCGTCTTGTCCTGTGCTATGTTTGTCTGTGTCCTTGGCGGTAACTAACCCCCTCTCTTTATACATTTTGCTTCATTTTCCGCCTTCAGTCACTCCGTTTTGAAACTTATACTTTAATCGCCAGAGAGATCCGAACTCGCAACACCTCACAGCGAACTCAGTGACCCACCACTGAGCCACCCAGAAATCCACCCGGGGCGACGTAGATGATGAAGTTAACGTCCCCCTCCCCCCCCCCCCCCCCCCCCCCCCCCCCCCCCCCCCCCCCACCACCACCACTACCCCCCACCCTGCTAATCCCCTCTCGCCTGCCTCCCCTGGACGTGTTCTGTGAGGCGGATATGATGGCGTCCGAGGCCTGGGGATGTCTTCGGTGAAAACGATCCTCATCACTACTGCAGCCCCTGGGTCACTCGGTCTGGTGGGAACGCTGACCACTGAGTGGTCACAGTCTTTTTATCCCCCCCCCCCCACCCCCCAACAGAGAGAGAGAGAGAGAGAGAGAGAGAGAGAGAGAGAGAGAGAGAGAGAGAGAGAGCAAGCAACCCCGCTCTCTTCTTCCCACACAACTAGGGAGGACGCCTTGATCCCACAATTCCCGTCCGTGACAGTTCCGGACAGTGAACAGTCCTGTCCATCCGAGGAACCACTAGAATTACTAACGTTGATGGGGAGGCTAATCCCAACCGTTCTGAACCCAGGGCAACCTCTCATCTCTCCTCCCCCCCCCCCCCACCCCCCCCCCCCCCCGCCCTCCCGCCCCTCCCCACTCCTCTCTAAACATGGCTGTTGTCATTCTGTCTACTTCAACGGTGGGTTCTTCGGGTGATGTCAGTGTATAGTTACACCCATTCACCTCCCTCCACACCCCCCTCCCCCTCCCGTCATTCTTCTTCTTCTTCCTCCCGTCTTCATCGCACAGTTTCCCAGTCGCTGCGACCCCCCCCCCCCCCCCCCCCCCCCCCCCCCCCTCATCCTCCACCCCACCTCGACCCCCCCCCCACCCTTCTTCTCTCCGTCGTTACCCTTTACCCTCTCTAGCAGGGACGGTAATATCGCTGTGGGACATAATCATTCTAGCTGAATGTCGATGTGAAACGTGACCTGATCGCCAGACAACAGAACTAACAAGACATAAATCCACAATCCATAAATCACAACTAGTGAATACGGGAGAGGCCGAGGAAGGGGGGTTGTAGATGGGGTGAGTAAGGGGAAGTAGGGGGGGGGGGGGGGGGGGATGGTGGTAAGGGGGAAGAAGAAGCGAAGATGGGAGGGGCATGGGGACTTCCGTATTAAGTATATCGTCCGTGACTTCCGTATTAAGGACAGTTTCCGTGACTTCCTTATGAAGTACAGTGTCCGAACGGACCTGGCAAGAGGGGGTCAGTTGTCCAGGAGTCCTGTATGAAGGCTAGCTGGTCCCACTACCCACCTCTTCACGTGCGGTCATCCTGGTGGTCTTGGTGTGGTGTTAGATAGGGCCAGGTAATGTGGAAGGTAGAGGACCATCAGATAGGGCCAGGTAATGTGGACGGTAGAGGACCATCATTAGGGCCAGGTAATGTGGACGGTAGGACCATCATGGGCAGGTAATGTGGAAGGTAGAGGACCATCAGACAGGGCCAGGTAATGTGGACGGTAGAGGACCATCAGATAGGGCCAGGTAATGTGGACGGTAGAGGACCACCAGATAGGGCCAGTAATGTGGACGGTAGGGGACCATCAGATAGGGCCGGGTAATGTGGAAGGTAGAGGACCATCAGGGCCAGGTAATGTGGACGGTAGAGGACCATGAGATAGGGCCAGGTAATGTGGACGGTAGAGGACCATTAGATAGATAGGGCCAGGTAATGTGGACGGTAGAGGACCATCAGATAGGACCAGGTAATGTGGACGGTAGAGGACCATGATATAGGGCCAGGTAATGTGGACGGTAGAGGACCATGAGATAGGGCCAGGTAATGTGGACGATAGAGGACCACCAGATAGGGCCAGGTAATGTGGACGGTAGAGGACCATCTAATAGGGCCGGGTAATGTATTCCACATCAAGATTTCAAAGTACATCCCAGGGGTAAAGTAGTACGCCGTATCGATCTCATGCTTCAATTCTTGGTCTTCTACAGTGCTGGTTCAGCAACTCTATCGTGTACTGAATTTTGAGTATATCTGTACGTGGATGAATGTAGTCATGAATTTTTTTTAAATCCAAAAGAGATTGATACAAAAGTACACCAACTTGCACTTGCCACAGTCAGCGACCTCATTACTGAGAATGAATTATCATTATCCACTAAAAAGATTCTGCTCTTATAATGATGATACCGATCAATCCATATTGCCCTCCACACAGAGAAACACTTGAAATAAATTTTGGGAAAAAATCAAGTGTTCAGGGCTATCAAAACAGCATCAAGTTCCGCAGTGAATAAGAGTCTATGCTTACCAACACGAAAAGATCTTTCCCCTGTTACTTTAGGAATTACGAAGCTTGCACCTGCCCTTGTCTAGTGGGTAACCATTTACGTAAATTTTGAGATGATTAAGGTAAATACTGGAGGCCGGAACAGCTCAGTTGGTAGAGCGCCTGACTTGTAATCATTGGTGATCCTGGGGTTGCGGGTTCGAATCTCCACCGAGCCGTTTCGGTACAGGGGGATTTTTCCCTCGGAGTTAACATTGGTTCTGACTCTATTTCCCATAAAGTCCTTCGAATGAAAAACCGAGGTTCGTGTGATAACGCACGAATAACATCTTGCACACACGTAAAATCCCATCACCAACTTTCGGAAGAGAAAGGCCAGTTTGGCCGTTGGTATGGATGACACGTTACACATAACATGCACCCAGCGTAAGAAATGGAAAGAACGAAGGTAGTAAGGAATTTGAGTGAACGATATAGAATGACATGGACTGGATGACACGGGAAACGACTGAATGAAGCGCCAGCTGGCAACTCTTCAGTCGGCACTACTCA
>JADBJO010000779.1:100000-136581 GCA_016801955.1 Conus betulinus | reverse complement strand
GCAGATCACTGGGTCCTAAATCAGTGAAGCCCTGTGATGGAGCTTAGTGAGATAATTCAAATGCAGTGCTGTGGTTAATGAAGAGAGAAGACGGCTGTCCCCTTTATTTTATCTAGGAGATAATGCTAATTTTCCCGTCATCGTTCGGCAGTTGTTGTCTGCCATAGTCAGTCTGGTTTTACGTCCTCAGATCTATCCACCACGACCAGTGTGACTGTTTTTTTTGCCCTTTCCTCTTTGCCTTAGCTGCTTGCAGCAGGATCCCAGTTTCTCACGGAGATCCCCCACATTCCTGTTCAGCTTCTTCACATCATGCTGGAGCTCATGGATTGCTTTGAGGACGTAAGCTGAGGTACTCAGGATCACATTCTGGGTGGCTTTGTGTTGATTGTCCACCTCCTCCACGATGACACGTCTGTTGCGTTGAACGTTCTCCAGAATGACTGCTTGGTTGTCCTGGATTTTGGCCAGCTCTTCCTCAATGAACTTCTGCAGGTCCCCTGTGACGTTCTTCATGCCAGCTTGGTTCTCCTGGACAACGCTGATGTTAGTCAAGACGACCTCTTGGCATCTTGCGATCTGTCCCCTTGATCATACTCTGGCCGTCCTTGACCTCTGCAATGTCGTATTGGATGAGGTTTGTGGAGTCTTCGATCTTCTTGGTGATCTCTTTGCGGTTGTCCTTCACGTGGTTGACGATTGCGTTCTGGCCCTGCTGTAAGACTTTGACTTGATCCACACAAACACACTGCAGGAGCAAGGGGCTTCATACTCTGTGCACAGAGGAACATGGTTGGGTTTCATTTTTTCTCTCTCTCTCTCTGTCTGTCTCTCTCAATCTCTCCCTCTGTCTCTCACTCTCACTCTCTCTCTATATCTTCTCCCCCCCCCCCCCCCCCCCCCCCCCCCCCCTCTCTGTCTTTGTCTCTCCCCCTCTCTCATATACCTAACGCCCTCAGCCCTCAAAAACTAAGTAATGACTGAACTGTTATGTGATGTTCAATTCCTTCCATAATAAAATAGCTGTATTTTGTAATGTTCTCCCTCCCACCTCTCTTTCTCCCTCTCTGAGGTATATTCACTGTGTTGACAAAATTCAGTCGATAGCGTTATTCCTTTTACGATCTACGCACCACACACCACAACATACAGCAAGGATTCAGCAGTAGATAAGAGATTTTCCTCATCGTCCAATACAACATTTCCCCAAAGTGTGGATTGACAGATAAGAAACACGATTAATTTCATTTCACTTTTTAAACCAGTAACAGTGTGAAGCTGATTTCAAACCAATGCTGTTATGATACCTTGATCAGTTCAGCTTGATCCAGTGGAGCTATGGGAAAAAATGCAGCGCTCCTCGAATGAGGAAGGGATCCCGCATCTATGTAGGAGAGATAATAGTTTTATAACCGGGGGGAAGTACTAGCAGTTACAAAGTGAAATAGCCTTTACATTCCTTTACCTTTTCTAAATAAGACGAACAAGAACAGTCTTTTTTTTTCATTTGAGTGCGCATTCACCTGTACAATGCAATGCAGAACACATAGCTTAGTCATGAATATCACACGCAGGACTGTCTCTTCCTTCTTTCGCTCTATCGATCATTGTGTTGAACGTGTATCTGGACTAATGATGGGCGCTTGCATAATGAGAATCGTCGTAAAAATTCAGCCAGGCAGAATACTATACATGTAAGTTCTAATGATTTTTGAAATAAAGAATGAAGTAATAACTTTTTTTTAAGATGGTAAATGACAAAGTAGATGATTAAAATACCAACAGCTGAACTTAGAGGTGAAATTGATTCCACTGAATTTGTTAGTTCTTTACTCTTGATTGGAGTATTAATAAAAGGATCGAAATTTGATGAGGGAGCCAATGAATATTTTTTCCCTCTTCATTCGATGATGCTTATTGTCTGTTTGAGCATTTGAAGACAAAGCATCTTGAGAAAATTGCTCATCAGAAGCTCCAGATTTTCCTAAAGCAGTGAGGGATTCTTTATCTAGATTCACTTCATTTTTGTTATTTCCTGTACTTTTTCCAAGACTGCATACATCTCCTTTCATTCAGTTATATTGTTTCGACCACATTCATTCCAATATGCCCTATTTTCAAGATTAGGAATTATATTAGCTTTATTCGCTCTTGTTTCCTAATTTGAACATTTTCTTCAGTCCTATTTCTCACCAAATTTTGAAAGTCAGGGCACTCTGATTTCACTGCCAGTCGGCGTTCTGTCCACCAAACATTTACATGCATTTCTTTCTCTAACATGTGTGTTGGAGCACTGTGTGTGTGCGTGCGTGCGTGCATGTGTGTGTGTGTGTGTGTGTGTGTGTGTGTGTGTGTGCGTGCGTGCGTGCGTGCGTGCGTGCGTGCGTGCGTGCGTGCGTGCGTGTGTGTAATCAGTCCGAGGGAAAAGATGTGTCTTTAGGGAGGTTTTAAAAGTCTCTAAAGAGTCCGTGTTACGCAGAGAGAAGGGAGACTATTCCATAGAGCAGGTGCCTGGTAAGAGAAAGATCGTTGGCCTGAAGTTTTCAGGCGAGCGGAGGGAAGCCGAAGCAGACGAGAATCGGTGGATGAGCGTAAGTTGCGAGACGGAACATAGAGATGGAGGAGGTCAGAGAGGTAGGAGGGAGCCAGATTATTCAGTGATTTGAAAACCAGGAGGAGAACTTTAAAGTCAATGCGAGATTGAACTGGAAGCCAGTGTAAGGATGACAGAATTGGTGATATGTGATCAGATCTAGAGGAGCGGGAGATCAGACGGGCGGCATTGTTCTGAACTTTTTGAAGTTTAGAGATGAGTGTTAAGGGACAACTGGCAAGGAGGGAGTTACAATAGTCAAGCCGAGACAGGACAAAAGCACAGATTAGAGTCTTCAGGGCATTTTGAGTGAGGAAGCGGCGAACTGAGCTAATTCTACTAAGTTCAAGGTAGCAGGACTTGCACACATTAGAGATATGTTGTTTGAAAGAGAGAGTTTGGTCGAGTGTAACGCCGAGGTTACGAACAGACACTGATAGCTTTATCTCGTTTCCATCAACATTTATGGAACTAGGGAGAGAATGAGTTCTAATAGTGTGTTTTGAAGCAATGAGGATTATTTCAGTTTTGTCTGCGTTAAGTTGTAGTTTGTTATTGTGCATCCATGATTTTAACATCGGTAATGCATGCTTGAGAAGAGGAGATTATTTCATGAAGCTGACTGAGATGGGCAGAGATATACAGCTGGTTGTCATCTGAAAAGCTATGGTGAAGGAGAGAGTGTTGGCTGATAATGGCTGAGAGAGGCTGGGTGTATAGCACAAACAAAACCGGTCCCAGGACAGATCCCTGAGGGACACCAAACTGAAGCGCTCTTGGTGGGGACTTAACACCTTTCACTGAAACAGTTTGCGTGCGATCAGAGAGATATGAAGAGAACCAGGAAAGGACAGACCAGAAAGACCAAAAGAAGTGTTGAGTCTTGAGATAAGAATGGAGTGATCTATTGTATCAAAGGCAGCAGACAAATCTAGGAGAGAGAGAGAGAAGAGAAACTTTGTTTCCATCAACAGCTGTGAGGAGATCGTTTGCTATCTTGAGAAGCGCTGTCTCGGTGCTATGGCCCACCCGGTAGGCTGACTGGTTTGAGTACAAGAGATTGTTTACAGAGAGATGTTCAGACAGTTGGGCGAGAACAACTTTTTCAATCAGTTTTTTGGAAAGAATGGGAGATTAGAGACAGGTCTGTAGTTCTTGAGATTTTCAGGATCTAAGTTTTGCTTCTTCAGGAGAGGTCTGACAACTGCAGATTTGAACAGAGTGGGAAAACAACCTGATTGTAAGGAGTCATTGATAATGGATGTAAAATATGGGAGAAGATCGTCAAGACAGCAGGTAAGAAGGGATGAGGGGAGAGGGTCAAGTTCACATGTTTTGACTGTGACTTGCTTCAAGATTTTGCGGACCTCTTCTACCTGACACAGAGTGGAATTCAGACCACTGAGTGCCAGAGAAGGAAGGATCAGGAACAGAAAGGGGGAGGAGCAACATGAGAGTCCAGATTATGGCGAATAGTGGCTATTTTACTATAGAAGAAATCAGAGAAACTGGGGGAGTTCTGTCGCAGGGATTGAGGAGGGCAGTGGTGTGGACTTTAATTTGCCAAGTAGAGTATTGGTTACAGTAAACAGTTGTCAGGATGTACTACAGGCTAGGATTTTGGCACTGTAAAAACAGCATTTGGCACTGTCCAGAATGTGTGGTAACTAGCTTATTGGCAGAACGACAAATTTGTTTATGAACATGTAGTCCAGATTTGAGCCAGCAACGCTCTGCCTGGCGCTGTTCTCGCTTAGTCTGCAGCAGCTGAGGTCTGACAGAGATGAACCAGGGTGAGGGAGGCCGGCTGGAGATCTGGCGGCGGGTGGCTGGGGCGTGATGATCTAGTAGACTGGACAGGAGCTGGTGGAGCTGGTCAGCTGACAGTGTGTGAAGAGGCCTCCAGTCTGGCCCGAAGATCAGACTGGAAGGTGATGGTGTTGACAGCAGCGATCTTTCTGGCCTCCACGTACACAGGAAGGCGTGAAAGACATGAGAGGCGGAGCTGGGCAACAACACAGTAGTGGTCGAGAAGTCTAGAGTGAAATCTGGGGCTGTGGAATGTAGCACGTTGTCGTCATGCCGGCTGATGACAAGGTCAAGGGTGTGGCCTTTCTGGTGAGTCGGGAAGGTGACAGCCTGGTGCAGACCGAAATCGTCCTGCAGACTGGCGAATCGAAGCGCGAGGGAGTCAGTGGGGACGTTGACGTGAACATTGAAGTCACCAACGATGACAGGACAGCCACTGATTGTATTGCAGCGTTCCAGGAAGGACGGGAACTCTTCAATGAAAAGAGCATCAGAGAGTTTGTTCTTTTGGTTGAGGGGAGGATGGTAGATGCAGAAAAGCTGAAGACAGTGCTGATGTAGGGTGACAGAAAGATGGGCAAGTTCAAAGGAGGAATGCTGGAACAGGAAGGTGGTGGTGGAGGTGAGGTGGGAGCACAGAGAGTCACGCACGACGAAAGCGATGCCGCTGCCGCGGGAGGAACGAGGACAGGAGATAGTTCTATAGCCAGGAGGAGCAAGGTCGACACATTTAGCCTCGTCCCCAGTTGGAAGTAACCAAGACCCCGTGACACAAAAAAATATCAACACTGTGTTTTCAATAATGAAGTCGTTGATCGCTGAGGTGTGTGTAAAGCATAAGTCCACGGCTCGCGCGCGCGCACACACACACACACACACACACACACACACACACACACACACACACACACACACGTGCGCGCGCGCGCGTGCGCGCACACACACACAAACACACACACGCTAGTATGCATGCACACTCACACACGCACGTACGCACGCACACACACACACACACACACACACACCACACACACACACACACACACACACACACACACACACACTCCCACTCATAATTCAGATGCAGACTCAAATAATGCCTTTGTTTTAATTTCTGCAAATCACTGGGTCCAAAATCAGTGAAGCCCTGTGATGGTGCTTAGTGGGATAATTCAAACGCAGTGCTGTGGTTAATGAAGAGAGAAGACGGCATGCCTCCTTTATTTTATCTAGGAGATAATGCTAATTTTCCCGTCGTCGTTCGGCAGTGGTTGTCTGCCATAGTCAGTCTGGTTTTACGTCCTCAGATCTATCCACCACGACCATGTAGAAGTTTTTTTTTTCCCTTTCCTCTTTGCCTTAGCTGCTCGCAGCAGGATCCCAGTTTCTCATGGAGACCCCCAACATTCCTGTTCAGCTTCTTCACATCATGCTGGAGGTCACGGATTGCTTTGAAGACATAAGCTGAGGTACTCAGATCACCTTCTGGGTGGCTTTGTGCTGATTGTCCACCTCCTCCACAATGACATGTGTCTGTTGCTTTGAACATTCTCCAGAATGACCGCTTGGTTGTCCTGGATCTTGGCCAGCTCTTCCTCAATGAACTTCTGGAGGTCCCCCGTGATGTTCCTAATGTCGGCCTGATTCTCCTGGACAACGCTGATGTTAGTCAAGACGACCTCTTGGCATCTTGCGATCTGTCCCTTGATCATAGTCTGACCGTCTTTGACCTCTGCAATGTCGTATTGGAGAAGGTTTGTGGAGTTTTCAATCTTCTTGTTGATCTCTTTGCGGTTGTCCTTCACGTGGTTGACGATTGCATTCTGGCCCTTCTGTAAGACTTTGGCTTGATCCACAAACACACTGCAGGGGCAAGGTGGTTCATACCCTGTACACAGACATTTTTTGGGTTCATTGTCTGTCTGTCTGTCTGTCTATCAATCTGTCTCTGTCTCTGTCTCTGTCTCCGTCTCTCTCTCTCTCTCTCTCTCTCTCACACACACACACACACACACACACACACACACACACACACACACACACACACACAGAACCTAACGCTCTCAGCCCTCAAAACCTTAGTAGTGACTGAACTGTTATTGATGTCAATTCCTGCCATAATAAAGGGGCATGTATTTCTCCCTCCTCTCTCTCTCTCTCTCTCCCTCTCTCTCTCTGTCTCTCTCTCTCTCTCTCTCTCTCTCTCTCTCTCTCTCTCTCTGAGACACATTCACTGTGTTGACATTATTCAGTTGATAGGGTTATCCCTTTGACGACCTAAACATCACACACGACGAAACCGAGCACAGATTCAGCAGTAGATCAAGAGATTTTGTTCACTGTGCAATGCAATGGCATTTCCCAAAAGTGTGGATTGAGAGATCAGAAACGCAGATGAATTTCATCTCGCTTTTTCAATCTGGAACAGTATAAAATTGATTTCAAATCAATGCTGTTTTAATACACGGATCAGCTCTGGTATATCCAGTGGAGCTATGGGAAAAGTACAGCGCTCCAAACAACGAGAAGGGATCCCGCATCTATGTAGGAGAGAAAACAGAAAACAGTATCAGCAGTTATAAAGGGAAACAGCCTTTAGATTCTTTTACGCTTTCTGGCGAGCAAAAGGCTTCTTTTCCATTTGAGTGCGTGTTTGTCTATAAAATGCATAACACATGGGTCATGACTGTCACATGCAAGCTAAAATGGAAAATTACTGTTCCGTTGAACGAAAGAGACAGACAAGCACGACGCGTTTCAAACTCTTTGTTTTTTTTTGTCTTTCTCGGGCAAGCCAAACAACATTCAATGCTGTTAAAAGGAAGAACGAACAATCACTTATCTCCTCAAATTGGGCATTAAATGGATGTGGAATGAAAACGAGGCTGCTAGGAAGGAGACAATGCGAGTTGAAATAATAGTGATGACAACAATAATGATAATAATAGTAAATAATACGAATCATAATACTCATGATAGTAGTGAAGATGATGATATCAATTATTGAAAAAATACTACTACAGAGAGGATTACTACCACTTTTAGTAATGATATGATGATAGTAGTTGTGGTGTTGATAGAGGCTCTATGGACAGCGGGAGAAAAAGGAGAGGGGATAACAGTCAGTATAAACAGTGCAACTGCTATTGTCATATCATTTACAGAAGTGCTAATAATCCTCTCGGTATTATTATTTTCTTTAAATATTTGTTATTATCATTGAATTAGCACAATAGAATAGCACATTAAAGATGAAACATACAGTACTCAGACTCAACAGTATACTCTCTGCTGTTCTCCAGAGTGCATGCCCTCGGATACCCTGGGTGAGTAAGCATACAACCGAAATCTGACTACATATCCCAACCTTTAAGTTTTCTAACACGACAGTTACTATAACAAAGGATAACTTGATTTTCTTTCTCAAAAACTTCTTTTTAAAACTCTAAAATGATTGACAAAATTATAATTTTTTTCCTATCATTAGTATCAATGGCTTCAGCTGTTTGGCTTATTTCTCATTACCGTCTCTTCCCCCCTCTAATAGCCCTTTCTTAGTCCAATCATAATTTCTCACTGTTAAACCATCTCTTTCCCCTCTTATAGTCCTTTCATATTCCAATCAAATTTATCCACATAAAAACAGACTGAAACGTCCATGGGAAAACTGCCACAAAACTGAGAAAAGAAAAGCAAAATTAGCAAGGTGAGAAGTCTCTTCTGCAATGCCTATCGGAACAAATTTAGCACAAAATCTTTGAAGCACCCAGGCGATCTTCACTGACGTGTGGTTCGACCCTCAGACCTCGGAGTGGGACCCAGTCTCATCAGCGATGTCGGGAATGGAACATCACGATCCTCTCTCATGGCCGGGATGAACACTCTCGGGGTGGATGGAACATGGTCCTCCCAGTTCAGGTGGTTTCAGACTGAGTGGAACATCAGCAATGGCTGTGACTGGACCAACTCCAGGTTCACCTGAGGACCGGGAAGTAGCCACCAAAGGAGACGACGGCCTACCGGGTACAGCCTGGTCATCAAAAAGAGTCCCTGTCTCTGAATCCTCAGGCTGACCAGACTCATTGGCCTGAGGCAGTACGTGACTGACATGTCGCTTCAGGGAACGACCATCCGGCAGACGGATCACACACGACATTATTCTAATTGCAGAGGTCTTGAACTCCTACTTGTGGAGGAGTCCATCGTATATTTGTTGTGCTGGTGAATTAATAATGTTCATTATCATACCCCAACGCACAGGCAGCACCGCCGACACAGCTGTTGTGAAAAGGCGTCGGACACGTTCACAGTTATTCATTTCTGAACCACAGTTATTCATTTCTGAACCACAGTTATTCATTTCTGAACGATGTGGTTGTAAACAACCACACTTCTTTAGCAAGGAAAAAAGTGATAAGCTGACTTTTTCTGCATAGTGCAAGTATTCGCACAGCCACACTTATTGTGTGGGAATGTTTCTTATGAAGTTTGGCTATGCCTTCACCCATATGTGTAGAAAGGGTCACGCTTAGTTTTGTTTTATTCTTGCTGTTGTTGTTGGTGGTGGTGGTGGTGGTGGTGGTGATGGTGTGCTGCTGCTGCTACTACTACTGCTGCTGCTGCTTCTGCTGTTTTAGATAAAGAACATATATTTGGACAAAAGGTGGGCGTTTGGATTATGACAATGGCGGGGGAAAAAAAAAAAAAAAAAGGTCATACACACACAAAACTCCACTGCCTGTCTATACAGGCATTGTCCGCAGGAGTATCAGCCTGCGTACGCAGAAAGAAAGAAAGAAAAGAAAAGAAAAAGGATTCTGATGATCGTGATAACAATTCCGCTAGGAAGAACAGCAGTCATGCAAGTTCTGATGATTTAAATGCATGGCTTGGTGCACAATCACCGGCGGCGTTTCACAAAGATTAAAAAAAAAAAAAAAAAGTAGGACGGGGGAAATCCCAAGTGACAACCTTATAATCTCCAGAAAGTTGAAGTATTCAATGAAAATGTATGACACCATAGCATGTATACCAGTTCATAGCGTTTACTTCACAATGGCAAACTAGTCGCCAGCTGCAGGAACCGATCGGGTGTCTGCTCTAAATCCAAGCCACAGATCCATGTCACAGATTCACACCACAGATCCATACCACAGGATCCACACCACAGTTCCACACCACAGACCCACACCACAGACCCACACTAGAGGCCCAGGCCACTAAACCACACCACAGATCTACATCACAGATCCACACAACAGACCCACACCACAGATCCACACCACAGACCCACACCACAGATCCAATCCACGTCACAGACCTGCGTAACCGACCTACCTCACAGACCTGTACCATAGACCCACACTAGAGACCCAGGCCACAAAACCACACTACAGATCTACATAACAGATCCACACCACAGACCCGGACAACAGACCCGCACCACAGACCCCCACACCACACATCCACACCACACATCCACACATCAGACCCACATCACAGCTCCACACCACAGACCCACACCACAGATCCACACCACAGACCCACACATCAGACCCACACCACAGATCCACCCCACAGACCCGTACAACAGACCCACACAACAGACCACACCACAGACCCGCACAACAGACCCACACCATAGACCCGTACAACAGACCCACACCACAGACCCACACCACAGATCCAATCCACATCACAGTCTAGCATAACAGACCTACATCATAAACCCACACCGCAGATCCACACCACAGACCCACACCACAGATCCACACCATAGATCCACACCACAGATCCACACCACAGATCCACACCACAGATCCACACCATAGATACACACCACAGAGACACATCACAGATCCACACCACATATCTACACTACAGATCCACACCACAGTCCCACACCACAGACACACACCACAGACACACATCACAGATCCACACCACAGATCCACACCACAGACACACACCACAGAGACACATCACAGATCCTCAGCACAGATCCACAATACATATCTACAATACAGTCCCACACTACAGATCCACACCACAGTGCCGCACCACAGATCTACACCACAGACACACACCACAGATCCACACCACAAATCTACACCACAGTCCCACACCACAGTCCCACACCACAGATCCACACCACAGTCCCTCACCACTGACCCACACCACAAATCTACACCACAGACACACATCACAGATCCACACCACAGATCCACACCACAGTCCCATACCACAGATCCACACACCAGTCCCTCACCACAGACCCACACCACAAATCTACACAGACAGACATCACAGATCCACACCATAGATCCACACACACAGATCCACACCACAGACACACATCACAGACAAAACATCACAGATCCACACCACAGATCCACACCAGATCCACATTACAGACACACACCACAGATCCACACCACAGATCTACACTACAGAGACACATCACTGATCCACACCACAGATCCACACAACATATCTACACTACAGTTCCACACTACAGATCCACACCACAGTCCCACACCACAGATCCACACCACAGACCCACACCACAGACCCACACCACAGACCCACACAACAGACCCAGGCCACAAATCTACACCACAGTCCCACACCATAGATCCACACCACAGACCCACACCACAGATCCGCACCACAGATCAACACCACAGGTCGACATCACACCACAACACAGTCCCACACCACAGATCTGCCCCACAGGCACACACCACAGATCCATACCAAAGCACCACCACACCACAGTCCCCACACCACAGATCCGCCCCCGCCAGACACACCACATATCCATACCAGAGTCACACCACAGATCCACACCACAGATCCACGCCACACATCTACACCACGGACCTACACCACAGGCCCACACCAAAGAGCCATACGACAGATCCACACCACAGAGCCATACCACTGGTCCACATCTAAGATCCACACCACAGATCCACACCACAGACCCACATCATAGATCCACACCACAGACCCACACCATAGATCCACACCACAGACCCACATCATAGATCCACACCACAGACCCATATCATAGATACACACTACAGATCCACATCATAGATCCACACCAAAGACCTCATCATAGATCCACACCACAGACCCACATCATAGATCCACACCAAAGACCTCATCATAGATCCACACCACAGGCCCACACGACGGAACCACACCACCCTTAAAGGGGTTAATCCTCGAGCCGCAAGTTGATCTTTCCAGCAAGTTTGGTGAAAAGGGGTTAAATCAAGTTTGGTTTGCATGTTATCTTGATCTTGGACTGGTACGTCAGAATGAAACCACTGGTGAAATACCACACTAACAGTTAGCTAGCGTGAAATCAAAAGTCAAATACCACACCAACAGTTTAACTAGTATGAAATCACAAGTCAAATATCACACCAACAATTAGTTTGAAATCACCAGTCCAATACCACACGAACAAATCTTAAATAAATGTCAGCGAACCGCCCAGAGAAACGTGGACAAACGAGTCACAAGACAACACACAACGCGTTTCGACCTCTTAGGTCTTCCTCAGGTGAAACAAAGACGGACAAAATAACGAAAATGCACTTAGCTTTGATCGCTTCAGTTTGCTTCTGAGTTCAGCGCAAGGAAGGCGTGAGAAAGACCTAAGAGGTCGAAACGCGCGTTGTGTGTTGTCTTGTGACTCCTTTGTCCACGTTTCTCTGGGCGGTTCGCTGACATTTATTTAAGATTTGTTTAGATTTCCTCCTGCAGTCGTTTCACTTTGCAACTAGATCACACGAACAGTTAGTTTGAAGCCTACAGTCAAATACCACACCAACAACTAGTTTGAAATCACCAGTCAGATACCACACCAACAGTTAGTTTGAAATCACCAGTCAAATACCACACCAACAGTTAGTATGAAATCACCAGTCAAATTCCACACCAACAAACACATTGATCAGATTTTGAAAGACTGGAAGTTGAAAGGGCAGCAAAGGGCGACAACCCAAGACACACCTGCATCCGTCAGCGTTAAGAGCAGTGCCAGAAGAACACAGGTCAGTCTCATGGTGGAGCTGGAACAGCAGCGGTCAGCAGGGTATAGGACTGGAACTGGTGACTGCAAGGTCTGGGAATATCACGACCTGTCCATGAACACACACGCATGTCATTAGGGACATTCATTTAACGTGGATGGTGTGTGTGTGTGTATGTGTGGGTGTGTGTGTGTGTGTGTGTGTGTGTGTGTGTGTGTGTGTGTGTGTGTGTGTGTGTAACAAATAGGAAATAGGGAAAACAACCGCAGACTAACAATTTTTCCGTCATTAAAACCAGCTTGATATACATTCAAGAAAAGAAGCAAGAAAAAAAAGTTGGTATTGATTATAATACAAATGGACATGGAAATTGGTGCACTCTATTTTGGTTTGATGTCGATTATTCGATATTTTGTTTTGTTTGGTTTTTTAAGTTTTTTTTTGTTGCTGTTGTTGTTGCTGTTGGTTTTTTTTGTTTGTTTGTTTGTTTGTTTTTTTTTTTCTTTTGTTTGTTTTCGGTGAAGGTGGCACACAAAAACTGTAATCTTTGTTCCCCCAGTCTCTCCTTTGAATGAATGGAGAAGATGCGTGCACATGGAACGAACATGCCGTGTTTGCGATAGAGTACATGCTAATGCGGTGTGTGAAAAATGACTTGGCAAAGATTTCACATAGAAAAACAACAGAAAAAGACAACAACAAAAAAAAAAAAAAAAAAAAAGAAAGAAAGAAGAAAGAACAGAAAAAGAAAAACAGGAGTACGAGTGGAAGGGGACGGGGGTGAGGTGGAAGGGGAAGGGTGTGACAGAAAATAGGAGGGCGTCAAAATCAAGTTACCCATTGCATTACCAGCTTCGAAACAGTTGACTGGCCCTGTGTCGTCTATTTATCTGTCCGTCAGTCTATCTGATACGCGTATGAGATAAATAAATAAATCAATAAATATGCACACACATTCAAAAATGAGAGATAAAGAAATATGTATGCAAGTAAACAAATCAATGCATAGGTATATTGATCAGTATCAATACGCTGCAGAAGACACCATCTTGGCCCCCAAATCTGAATTTCTGAAAAGAAAAAGGAGAAAAGAAATAGAGAGAGAAAAAGAACGAGAAGGGAGTTGTTTTACACCGTTCTGTTTGCTTTTGCTGTCTTGTCCCCCCCCCCCCCCCCTCTTTACCCCCCCCCCCCGACCCCCCCCCCCCCCCCCCCCCCCCGTTCCCTCCCCCGTGCCATGTCATCAGCATCACACCCACACCACTCAGTCTGGCCCCACATGACATCGCCACACCCAGATCGTCCTATCACACCATCAGCAACAGCAGTCTACAGGGAGCCGTCAATGTCAGGTCGTGGTGCAGTCATTGTGGTGCTGTTCAGTCGTGTCTGTTCTGAACTCCGGACACTACGTACATACTCCCGCATCTTCGCTGTCTACTGACCCGCCAGGTATTGCTGAGCGTTGCTTTGCGGGTAAACTAGGAAGAGTGCGCGCCCCCTCCATCTACCAACAGCCCCCATGAACTTGCCAGTTTCGACAAACTGGACATGAACTCACCATTGTCTCTCATGAACTGACCAATGCTGACCAAATGGACACAAACTCACCACTGTCCCTCATGAACTGACTCATACTGACCAAACGGACAATAACTCACCACTGTCCCGCATGAACTGACCGATGCTGACCAAATAGACAATAACTCACCACTGCCCCTCATGAACTGACCAATACTGATCACGTGAATACCAGGTGACCACTGTTCCCCATGAACTAGCTTCTACTGATCAAGTGGACACTAACTCATTACAGTCCCCAACAACTGGACAATACCGAGCACTGGGATCAACTCACCACAGTCACCATGAACATGGCGATACCAGTGGGCTTCCCAGCTCACCACGAGCAGCGCATGGCTGTACGGAGGACATGGACATTGAGGTCAACGCTGACCTGGTTGTGAAGGCCAGAGATAATGAGCTTCTAAACAAGAATCGTTAACTAGGATGGGATGAGACAACATGATGCCTTGAAGTTCCAGTCTGGTCTGAAATTCCATAACGGGCTGTAGTCTACGCTTCCGGGCACATTACTCTTTGGAGGCTTTGAGGCTCATGAGAAGCCGACACTATGGGAGAAGAACATTTGAGCCAGACTCTCTAGGTTTATACTTTTTACTTACTCTTATTCTTAAAGCCTGATAGGCTTGAAAGAAAAAAAATACTGTTCTGCTGGATAAAAGGGACAAGTAAATGACAAAACAAAACGCAGCGCGTTTCGACCTTTTTGGTCTTCTTCAGGCAGGACAGACAACATTCCGGACAATGAAAATACAGGACAAGCAATCACTTAAACTCCCCAAACCTGGCACCAAAGTGTTTGTGTCAATGCCCGCCTGCGGTCACCTCACTTTAAAACTAATCTTGAAGCCTAGTCGACCACACAGGGCCGTTGTCAGGGCTGCTCAGAGGTGCATCCCACTGGTGAGTGGAAGACACTGGAACGTGCACTCCGGCCTTCCCTGCACTACGCTTCCTCTGTGTGTCAGCCGACAGAGGTCGAAAGATACATTAAACAGGTGTGTGTGTGACGGGGCCCGAACCCATGACCTCTCAATCCACAGACATAACGCGCAGTAACTGCACTGTGACGTTTGGTGTGAAAACTTTTTTTTTGAAAGAAGAAAGGAGGAAAGCAGTTCAGGAAAAAATCGTTTTCTCTCATATTACGCTTCTTGTCGAATGCGTGTCATGTTATAGAATTTTGTGATTCACTGCGTGCACCGAAATACACGTTTTGTGGTATCATATCAATTTGGTTGTTTGGAAGGATCTTTCTGGCATCCTGTTTGTCTCAGAGAGAAATATTGTGACAAGGAAACTGAGCTTTTGAGACAGACTGTCGTGTTTCTGCTGTCACTGAAGTTCATGTTTGATGTGGACGTGGTAGAGTTTTTAGCGGTAGGCGGTTACTAATCGTGATTAGTTTTATTGTAGATTACTGCGTTTTGAGACGGAGTTTAGTATGATATAATCATTGACTGCTGTGTGGGCCAGTCCTGACAGATTTCTCAACCTCTGGTGTGTAGTTGGGCGTGAAAGAAGTCAGAGAGACAAAAGTTTTAGAAAGCACACACACACACACACACACACACACACACACACACACACACACATGGAAGCAGGGTTAAGTTCATGTTCAGCCAGGCCATTCTAACAGTGACACTATACAGGTCAAGAGCCATTGGAAGCGACATTACGACCCCTTGAAGCACACACAGAGGAGAAAGGAAACCAAGTCAATGGCAGAGAAAAGCCCTAGAGGTAACCAGACGAGTGTGGCCTCCATAGCAAAAACAAAGTGTGGTGCGTACAGCTCATGCTGATTCCAAGGCCCCTCTGGCATCCAGTGATGTACAATATCAGCACTAGCACAGTGAAATCAATGGAGGCCAATACAAGCAAATTTGCAAGACCATGGTTTGTGTCCCACTAGTCTCAGCGACGTTGCATTCTCGCAAAGTACAACTGATGCTACCCCTAAAATTTGTCTTCCAGGAGAAAGAAGTGCGAAAAAAACAACAACAACTTACTAACCCTGCTCGAAGACTGGAGACAAGATTGTGAGAGAATCCAACCAAAAGTAATGACGGGCAGAAAATGGAAAGTTCAGGAGGCATTTGACGTGGTAAAGGAAAAAACTTTAAGATCAGAGTAAGAACGGGACACACCTACATCAACAGACAGGGACTGGGATCAGCAGAAATGAAGTGGTGGTCATGGCAAAAGGGAAAGCAAAAAGACACACACGGCAATAGAGTTGAAGAAAGAAGAGGATGCCAAGAAAGTCCAGAAGGAAGTCCAGCAGGACCAACGAGGGCAATGGACTGAATGGAAACACAAACTCCAAAGATTTTTTTTCTTTTTTTTTCTTGATTCTTAACTTTTATTTTGCTGTCCCAACTTCCGTGCCTTCTCAGTGGCAGTGCGCCCACCTCGCTCATTCCGACACCCCGTCCACAGCGACAGCCCGGCCCGGTCCTCCGCAGCCCCGGCACCAGCATTCCACAGGGAGCAGTCAATGTCACGTTGTCAAGAGGCAACCCACCGGAGGAGACACTGCACTGCTGCCGAGTCACTTCGGTGGTGTTCAGTGGCGCCTGTTCTGATCCAACGAACGCAGGACACCACCACCTACTTAGCCCTCTGGTGACGACAATAATCGCTTAGTCGCGGAGCCGGCGCGAGTGTGCTCTCCTCCCGTCCAACGACAGCCCCCATGAATTCGCCGATACCGAGTGACCCCGACGGAATGAAACCACCGCCATAGACGTGGAGGAACATCGATACTGAGGTCACCATGAGAGCAAGGCATGAAGGGTCACAAAATTTGAGACTTTTTTTTTTTTTTTTTTTTTAACATGCTGGTCGATGAAAATAAGGATGCAATTCATCATTTTATTGTTACATTGTCTTGTATTCACGGAACCTATGCAGGTCGAAAGTATCAATCTTGAAACATACCGAAAAGAAAATTGTGTTCTGTATGATCCTTGCGTTGCCGATTTTGCAACCGTTATTGTTGAACGTGAAGTGGTCAGTTTATAATGAGGACCCAAAACTTGAGTGCTAGGGTCTGCATTTACAAGTTCTGCTTATAAAAGTGGTAATTATTGAGGAAAAGTGTTTTATATCGTTTCTTGTCTGATATTACGTGTAACGAAGAGACGCTAAACACAACCACTGTACTACATTGCCAGGGCAAAGAGTGGAACATGTCCTGAGTTCATGCAAAGTGGTGCTAACTCAGAGAGATACACACGGAGACACAACCGAGTGCCTCAGGAATTCGTCCATGCAGTTAGCACTGCCGGGGGAAACACTACGTCACCAGAACCTGGAGCAAGGACATGCCACAGGGGAGGAGGCCACAGATCAGGGTCTGGACCAGCTGTGACATACAGAACAAGGTAGAGGGGCTTACTGGTTGGAGTGGATCACTGGAGCGCACAGCAGACCTTCCGCAATGAGAAAACCATCCAGGTATCATCAGGAAACAGCGGCATGTGATCGGATATTGTTCTCCACTTAGGGTCATAAAAACGAATGATTCTGACTGAGTTCATCGTGCCAGTTGATGGCAGAATGGAGCAAGTGCACGTTTAAAAGACTGAGGAGTGTGCCAGTTTAGCCAGTTTGAGGGAAATCCTCGCTTTTAGGGTTTGGCACAAAGGGGTAAGGTGGGGTGGGGGGGTGGGGGTAGGAGGGAGTGGCAGCTGCAGGCTTAGTCTACGATCTTAAGAAACAGCTCGGAATTTCTGGCAAGAAGAGGACCAGAACTCTAAAGGTTTTGGCACAAACAACTGAAAAGAGTTCCAGCTGGATCTGGTCGAGGAGAAACAAAGACAAACTGCCTAAGGCTCCAAGAATAAAAAAAACACACCCGAAGGTGCGGGTGGAACCCAGGGAAGTGCTGTCCTCAACTGCTGAACAAACCAGCTGGGAGCAGTCCTGTACCCACCCTTGGAAGCCTTCCCTGTGTTCACATAGGGTGCAGGCACGCACCGGGCATAAGGCTCCGATTTCCTAACGTAGGACAGATGCCTGACAGCTGTGTGGGTAAGACTTCCGTCAGAAGACGACGCTTCGAGAGGCTAAATCATCCAGGAGGTGTGGGTTCGATTCCCAGCAGCACCTCACCAAAATAATCCTGTGAGGAGAAGGGCATCTAGGAGTCATGACCTGGATGCGGCTCGGCTCTCGAGTTTGGACCGTCGAAGAGGTCGGCCGTGCGAAAACGTCGTTCCGACCAACATGGCCCAGGCTAGTAGCTCCTTTTAACTGAACACATTTGGATCGCATTGTGCCAGTGGTAAAAATTCAGTGTATATCACAAGTCGGTGCCATTCGATCGTGTGTGTCCCTCGGAGGTGTGCCACCGATTATTTTTTTTCCCCACTTTACAGCGACGACGTCGGTTTTCCCCACTTTATAGTGACGACGTCGGTTGTTTGCCTTTAGCGACAGAAAACACGACAGTCTTCGCCGGGAAATAACTACATACCACCTGCCACTGTCTTCCTCTTTTTCTCTCTGGAGGCACTGGAGAGTTGTCGCTGGAGGGGGCCGGCGGGGAATCGTGTCAGTCGGGAAGTATTTCCTCGCCCGCTGTCACTTCCGGGACTCGGTGCTCATCGCAAGCTGTTACATCGCTGTTGCCTGCTGCTGCTCTGCTGCGCAAACCTCAAGGAACGCATCGACTAACTCTGCACTCTTTGGAAAAGATTCCCTGCGGTACAGTTCGGAGATGAGTCATTGCTGAGCCAAGACCGAAGGACGGCGTTTCTCCCTAGTGGATTTGATCCTTTCACCCTTCAAAGCGTGAAGCGACGACTCTCTCTCTCTCTCTCTCTCTCTCTCTCTCTCTCTGAATAATTGTGCACGTCTCTTCAAGTTTGCCTGTCATCACATCAACGGGTATTCTGTGTGTGATATACTCTGAAATTGTGCTCCGACCGGATGATCGGATTGTGGTGGATTATGTTGGTGTGAATACTGTCACTCTGCCACGTGGATTAATGTGTTTCACTATGCTGTGAAGGATACAGGGACCGGCGCTGTCTGACCACCATGTGAGTAGTGTATTGTTCTGTCTTTTGACTGTTCTACCATGGCGGAAGGTTTGTCCGTTCAAGACAATCTCAGTGGAATGTGAAATCCTAAAACAGCCCATACACGTTTCCTTACTGGACAAAAATGTGGAGAAACTGTGTGAATCTCTCACCACTCTCCCTGTATGTTTTATCAGCTCGTTTTCAGACCCCCCCCCTCCCCTGGTGTTCCCAGACATTGATTTGACTGTTGTGGTGGATCCTGAAACACCTCCACAAAAAGATTATGTTTTCATTCCTTCACAATCTCCCCACCTTCTTGAAAGTCGTGACGGTACTATGGATACTACCGTCATCTTCACTACTGCTTCGCCTGTGGTTCCAACTTCTGGGGAGCAGTATGAACAATGTGAAAAAAACCGGTCCAAAGAAAAAGCACCTCCATCAGTAAGAGGACAAAAGCTCAAACTCGACGCACTTTGTACTATTCGTCCTATCCTAAGCACACCCCCTAGCCCTCTCCCTGACTTGGAGAGGAGGGTTGGTTATCCGGAACGGACAGTTAACTCTTGGAGTGTTTTGGAAGACACTATTCAAGACACTATTACTGCCATGGTTGAAGACGCCAAAGTGGCGGCCAAAAATGAACTTCGTGCGCATATTTACGACACAATTTGACTAACTCAAAACAGAAATCAATAATCTACAAGCTGCTTTGGAAATTATTGAAGCAAAACAAACAAACAAACAAAAGCAAACAAAAAAAAAACAGCTTGTGAAAGAAAACCAATCAATTAAATCCCAGTTAAGCAGTATCCAGTCGGAGGCAAGAAAAATGAAAAAATCACAAACTGAAACAATAACAGTTTGAAACTCAATTTGCTAAAAGCTCTCACTATGACCAGAAAGTAATCGTATCACACAATGCACAGACTACCACACAGACCACAACTGAGAGAGAGAGAGAGAGAGAGAGAGAGAGAGAGAGAGAGAGAGAGAGAGAGAGAGAGAGAGAGTCCACTGAAAGTTCTCAAGAACACGACATGATGAATGCACTGTTGACTGACCATACTACCAAGGAGGTAATAAGTGGAAATCCAGTTTCAAGAACAGCGAATAGGCCTACGGAAAATGACTGCGACACTGACAATGACAAACAAGAGTATTCTGTACTGACTTCCAATGCCTTTGCTGTCCCTCTCAGACATGAACGACAATCAGTGTTCCCAGCCACTGTCACAATCATGAAGGATGAGTACACCAAATATAGACAAACAAATCATTCAACGAACTACGTTTCTAAATCATCATCTCAAGAAACATTAAACCAAATGGTCATCCCCGAAAGAGCCTCAATGGTGTTAATCGGTGACTCTGTCATTCGATTTATAAATTCTAAAAGGCTTGCACCAAGGGGTGATACTCTGTTTAAGATTTGTGTACCAGGTAAGTCGATTAATGACCTACACAGATGGCTTCGTTTAGTTCCAGTTACTCCTAACATTAAAGATGTAATTATCTATGCTGGCATCAGTTCATGCCCCTCTGGACCTATCACACCAGATATGTGGAACAATCTTGTCACTCTGCTTCTGAAAACTTTCCCACAGGCACGTGTCGCGTTTAGCTCAATACTTCCTGCCAGAGGCAAACACCATTTTAATAATTCTGTAATTCCATCGCATTCAAACTTAAAAGATGTTTGTGAAAGAATAATGTTATTTTCATTGATCATTTCCCCATGTTTTCTTCTGATACAAGTCTGTACAAAGACATGAAGCATCCTAGCCCCAGGGGTACCGCTAAAACAGCTGAAAATATCAAAGCTCTGTGGCATAAACAGACCGAAGATAGAATGCCCCTAAATCGCCTTAGGTCCAGTAGAACTGGTTCCCGAAGGTACACTCAGTCAAGCCAGTCCCATACAATTTATCCTCCCAGATTTTCAGACTTCAGTCCCCCCTCTCCTGCATTCACCGCACACAACCAGGAATTCTACAATTCAGGACCGACATCACAACTCCCCCCCTTCTTTCAGATCTTGTGATCAATACCCCCCTCTTGTGCCAAATTCACATCCTAGAGTGGTACAATCCCTTGTTCCTCCTCACCCCCCCCCCCCCCCCCCTCCACCCCCAAACTTTCTTTCCCGAACATTCTCCAAAAAGTAATTTACGTCATTCTGTGTCAACTGACAGCAAACCAAAAGTCAATCCTTTTGTGGCTCAGTATCCAGAAATCAGAAATCCCCCCCCCCCCCCGCCCCCCCCCCCCCCCCCCCCCCCCCCCCCAGTCCTTCAAACTAGACCTGAACAACTTCACCCCTTTGCAGAACGTCTTCTACAAATGGCGTCCCAAATACTGGCGAGCCAACATTGGCCTATTTATCAGCCTGATCATCCCCAGTTCAACCATTAAACTATTCCTGCTGTTGTATGAGGTTGCATGTGTCTATACGCATTTGTGATTAGTATGGATATATTGGAATAGATACAATGCATATCAAATGGTGCACTGAATTTCACTGTGAGAGTAAGGTTTTTTTATATACACTGAAATTCTAAAATGTGTGCCGTGCTTGCGTGCATGCGTGTATGTGGGTGAACGCGCGCGCGCGCGTGTGTGTGTGTGTGCATATGTGTGTGTGTGTGTGTGTGTGTGTGTGTGTGTGTGTGTGTGTGTGTGTGTGTGCGCGCGCGCACGCGTGTGTGCATGTTCGCGCGCGCTTATTTGTGCGCGTATTTGCAGGGCAGTGCCAAAGAACCAGGAGAGGAAGGATTTGTAATCCACCAGATTACATTTGTACTTCCCCGAAAGTGCGCATATAGGCCTATCTATGTATGTCAGTTACTGTAATGTGTTTGTATGATCTTACTCATTATGGTGAGTCACAGTTTTTGCCGGGCCAATATCATTTCACCTGGTACTTAGTGCAAAAGAGTTTTTGAATCTGACATCGATTCATTTGTGCCTTTTGATCCGAATTTTTCTTTTTCTTCTTTCTTCTTCTTCTTCTTCTTCTTGTCTAATATGAATATAGTCTTTGGAAAAAATTAGTTGTTTATTACAAACAGTTCAGGTTTTCCTTCCATTTCTATATTTCATTTTTTTATTATTGTGTATTATATCTGTAGTTGGCTGCTATTTCTTTGTTTTCCTCTTTCTTTTGTTTTGTTACTGTACCATGCAAGTAACACGTAACGAGTGGCCATCTGCTGATGGCCTACGAGTAGGTTTTTTGAATGTTTGTCATTTACAAAATAGGCTTAATGATGCAGCTGATATTCTTTTCAATCGTGGTAAAAGCTTTCCACATATTCGGTTTTTCGGAAACAAGGTTATCTCACCAAGTGTCCGACTCAGAACTAACAATACCAGGCTATAATGTAGTGCGCAAAGACCCATCCAAATTTAGAGAAACGGGTCTTATTATATATATTCATCAAAGTTTAAACTTTAAGGTAAGCAAATCTCTTCTCTAGAAAAATACCAAGTAGAATCCTTATGGATCGAATTACAGCTGAAAAAATCGAAACCTATTCTCATAGTTTTATATATAGAAACCCGGCGGAGCGAACTGATTGGATAGATGAATTCTCTTTAATGATAGAGGAAGCATCCTTATTCTCTTATGAAAATATATTACTAGGTGATTTCAATATTGATTTACTAAAATCGAACAAATCTTGGACAGAAACTTACCAATCATTTACCCTCGGCCCAACTAACAGACAAACCAACAAGAGTCACCGCTACCTCCCAAACACTTATTGACCATATATATACTTCCTCAGTTAACACCATGATAGAAATATGCTCACCGACGTTCGGTTGTAGCGACCATTCTCCAGTGTGTTTTACGTGGCCCAAGCGAGGAGTTAAAGTGAAAAAAAAATTCCACAAGATAATTACCCACAGAAACTTTTCAAAATTCGACAATGACTCCTTTCAGCGGGATTTAATGAACTCATTCCTTTCCATGGTCTTATCAATTCACAGACCCCGACGAGGCTTTAGAAGTCTGGTATCATAGTTTCCTTAATGTTTATAATAAGCATGCTCCATTTAAAACAATGCGTGTTAGTAACAATCCTAAAAAAAAAAAAAAAAAAAAAAAAAAAAAACTGGATAACTAAAGATATAGACACTGCTACCGACTTAAGCGAGTCATTGTTAGTGTCAGGGAGTCGAGATTCCTATTAAAAAAAAAAAAAAAAAAGAAACTTAATCAATTACCTAGAACGATCGTCAAAGGAAAAGTGTTTTCAAGATTTTTTTTTCTTCCAAAGCAGATAACAGATCTATTTGGAAAGTGATAAACGAGCTCACTAATAAAAATGTTAAAGGTCATACTACCTCGCCAAAAGATTTATCATCTGATGTCTTGAATACCATTTTTGTGACATAGCTAACTCAACGATCAAAATAAACAGAACGCCAGAAAATAAATTGGATATTATTCAGGACTTTTGCAATTTTTCTTTTTTTTTTTTTTTTTTTTTTTTTTTGCTGTCCCAACCTCTGCACCACTTCAGAGGCAATGCACCCACGCCGCTCATTCCGACACCCCGTCCATAGCTGCAGCCCGGTCGGCCCCGCCGCAGCCCCGGCACCGGCAATCCACAGGGCGGAGTCAATGTCAAGTCGTCAAGGGGCAACCCACCGGAGGAGACACCGTACTGCTGCCGAGTCACTTCAGTGGCGCCTGTTCTGATCTAACATACGCAGGGCACCACCTACTAAGCCCCCTACTGACGACAATAATTGCTTAGTCGCGGAGCCGGCGTGAGTGAACTCTCCCTCCGGAGGGCGCCACCACGTCCGTCCACGACAGCCCCCATGGACTCGCCGATACCGGTGACCCCGACGGAACCAAACCAAGGCCACAGACGTGGAGAGGACATCGAAACTGAGGTCACCATGAGAGCAGGGCACAAAGGGCCACAGAACTTGGGACATTTTTTTTTTTTTTTTTTTATGCTGATCGATGAGAATGAGGATGATTAAGATGATGCTACGGATTTCCATTTCGGTCTGAGACTACATGACAGGGCTGTACTCTACGCTTCCTTTCATAATATATCCCGGCGTCAACCAGGCCCGAGAGATACAGGCACCTGCAGTGTGTTGGTCAGGAAATTTGAGCAACACTCTCAGAAAAACGCATCCATTAAGTGGATGAAACTCGACTGTGTGTGGTCCCAGTCTTCCCAACTGAGTCCGCAGCAAACTCAACTCTGGGTAGGAGCCGGTCGGGCAGAAAAACCCACATGCCTCTGATGGGATTCGAACCCACGACCTCCAGCCGACAGTCCGCGACGGTAACCACTTCGCCACGGCGGCTGGTGACTTTGCAATTCTAGAAATATATCCTCTCTTTCAAATATAACATTTATGGATGTGCATGAAGTGTATAAATCTCTTAGTAGCCTAAAACAAAGTAACACAAGTGGTCTTGATGGCATTGATGGAAAATCTTGAAATTGTCAGCCCCAGTAATCGCCGAAACGCTTACTTACATCTACAACCTATGCCTTGCAAAAAATTATATTCCAAAAGCTTTTAAAGTTGCTAAAGTTATACCCATCTATAAATTAGGTGACTATGCTGATCCCTCTAATTATAGACCCATCTCCATCTTGTCTATACACTCTAATCCTTTGGAAGATCATATAAACAAACACATTCTTAATCATTTTCGACTCCTTCGATCTGTTTCATCCAAACCAGTCCGGATTCAGGGTCAACCATTCTTGTCATACATCATTAACTAATCTTGTTGATCAGTGGCTTACTAACATAAACAGTAATAAAATCACAGGTGTTCTAGTAGTAGACTTCATGAAAGCCTTTGATGTCGTCGACCACAGTCTTCTACTTGAGAAATTAAAGATCTTTGGCCTAACTGACAACGCTTTGGAACTTCTATCTTCATTTCTCTCAGACAGGAAACAATGTGTTTCGGTAAATAGATCAAATTCTTCCATTCTACCTGTTTAAGTACGGCGTCCCTCATGGCTCAGTCCTTGGGACAATACTATTTTCTATATATATAAACAATCTACCTCTGTTTTTTTTACAACTTTATATGAGATGTTTGCTGATGATACCACTATCCACACCTGTCACGATAGATTAGATAGCATTTTTATCTCATTACAAGGAAGTATCAACAAGTTATCTGAATGGTCTGAACTTAATCATGCGATGCGACTCCCCCCCCCCCCCCCCCCCCCCCCCCCCAAAATACTAAATACTCATTAATTATTACCAGACAAAAACGTCAAACCTTTCTTGTAGCAATCATTACCTTTGTATGAATGGAGAAAATCTCGAGGAAGTTGATCACCATATGATCCTAGGCGTTATTATTGATAACAATCTGTCATGGTCGAATCATATTGCCTTATTATGTAAAAATGTGTCCAGAAAGATTTACCAGCTTTCCAGAAAGAAACACTTTTTAGATCAACATAGCCGTAAGTTGTTCTTTCATGCCTATGTTGAAATCTTACATAAACTATGCCTCAACAATATGGGATTCCACTAGTGATAATATTTTAAAACCTTTATTCAGTTTACAAAGATGTGCCATTAAACTGATCCTCCTGAAGTCCTCCTCCCCTACTTTCTCAGAATATAACATTTAGGAATTCTGCCTCTAAAATTGAAACTAGTTTTACAACAAAGTTATCTTTATGTTTAATATAATGTCCGACCGTGCCCTATGGCTTTGAAAAACAGATTCGAAATGAAGAAGATTCGTCATGTTTACAAGATAAAAGTACCTCTTCTGAAAATAGATCTGTTTAAATCAAGCTTGTTGTACTCTGGTGCTGCTTATGGAATTCTGTTACAACTTCATTCGATGTAAATACAAGCCTCCGAGTCTTTAAAAACAAATATCAATCACACCTTATGACGCAATACATGAACAGCATCTCCTGATCCTTATGATCAGCAGATATTTACTTCTATATCCGCTCTCTCTCTCTCTCTCTCTCTCTCTCTCTGTTTGAGAAGGGTTGGTTGTGAGCGGAGGGGTAGATGGGGTGAGGTGGGGTTTTTGTGACGAGGGTCGTGGATGGAATTGTCTGCAGAGAACAGGGGATAGAGAGAGGAAAGGGGAATTGCGTGCGTATCTGGAGGGCGCAAAAATGTGTGCTGTGCGCCCCCTTCCGGAGCAGATTCTTGGTTTTAATATTGATTTACTATCATGTTGATTTCTATTTGTGATTTTATGTGTTCTGTATTTCTATCTTTTTCAGATCATGTTATTCGATAGATGTAATGTTTGACAATGCATATGTATGTATGTGCGCATGGTGTTATATTTGAATTGTAATGTTATTATGATTGATCATTATCGTTCATTACTATTGTTATTGTTATTATTATTGGGTATTTTGTCATCATTATCATTGGGTGTGTAGAGTGCTAGGAAAAGATTGTGCGACAGGGGGGTGTTTGGTTAATGGTTGGGGTGTGGAGGGTGGCTTTTGTGTTTGAAATCTTTCTTTTTCAATTTTGAGGGCAAGATGCAAACAAGCCTGCTATGTGCTTATTCTTTTCCCTCATTAAACAAATTTCTTTCGTTCATTCGTTCGTTCGTTCTGTGTGTGTGTGTGTGTGTGTGTGTGTGTGTGTGTGTGTGTGTGTGTGTGTGTGTGTGTGTGTGTGTGAATAACTTATGCTTTCTAAAAAATAATGTATCCATTATACTGGGGATGAGAAATGATAGCGAAGGCCTAACGTCTCACTGCATCCTAGTTTTCATCGGCAGTAAGGGGTGTAAACAGATTAGCTACCGTGTTGTATAATTATGTGTATTAATAGTCCTTTCTTTTAAGACACAGCTCCTTCCTGGAGAGGTGAGATTCCTGAAAAGACACTGTGTGATCGCCAGAACAATGATGATAATATTATATAATGACTATGATAACACTTAAAATGATATAACAATAATGACGATAGAAATGATTATATTCACGTGTTTGTACACATTAGGGTCATTACCAACAGTTGTTTCCAAATGAAACTGGTGTTCTATACACAAAACTAAAAATCGGACAGACGACAGAAACAATGCAAAAAATAACTTCGGGAAAATATAAACACGACAACATTTTTAGAAAATCACACAAACAGACTAAACTTTAATAAATAGAAGAAAAGAATTAAAAAGCTGTGCCATTGACAGTTACATGACAATTCGTCAGCGTTTTCCTCTCTACAGCACGAAATGTGTTTGCGTAATTTGGTTTTTGGTGTATTAAACAAAACAACGACGACGACGAAGAAAAAGAAAACAGAAAAACGAAGAAAGGATCATGCTTGAACAGAGAGAATATCAACACATCTGGTAACTAAAGAAATAATAAGAGGAATCTTAAATGAAGCAGAAAACAGTAAAGGGTAAATAATTAACAAGTAGGGTAACCCTTGCTACCATCATGAAAGAATTACACGCCCATAACTCCAAACGAATGAAGGCTATAACTACAACCCACTACACTGAGACGAGTCATCCTCAGACAGTCATCATTTTCATTACAGTAAGTGAAAGTACAAAACCTGTTGAAGCTGGACGCTCAACCCCACTGGAGTGGTAACTAACGTCAGCACGACTGTCTGGTCTGACCTCACAGTTGATGGCGGATGGTCTGCCGCCAGTCTGGCAAGGGCGGTAACTCCCATGTAAGTTAAAAGTCTACATATCTTACAGTGGTGTATCAGGCAGGAGTGGGGAAAGGGCAGGGCACAAATTCCGGTTTGCATTGAACAAGTCGGGTGGTCAGGCGAAGGCTGGCTCGGAGAGGTGTGGCTTATTCGAACCGATGTTTGCCCACTAAGGATCTTCGCAGTATGGCTCCTCACCGGCTTCAAACCGTCATAATTTCCCTTTTCGTGGTTAAAAAAGGGAATGACCATATAGGTTTTTTGTGATTTATGTGAAAACAGTGATAACTGTAACAACAACATCATCAACAACAATAACAACAACATCAACAACGACACAACAGACAGCAATAACAATAATGATGATATAATATAATAAAAAAAAAATAGTAACGATAATAATCACCATCACCATCATCACTATAATGATAATCTGTTCTATATGGGAAACAGTCCATCTAGTCCATATACAATTTGCAGAGTATTTTGTAGCCGTACAAGAAGGAAACACGTACACAAAAAGATACAATTTTTTAAAAGCAAAAATGGCGCATAAGTGCACTATTAGACATCCTTTGCACTGACTATGTCCACATAGTTTGTCCAGGTGTTATACTTGCATGGACCGCATGGTGATTGTGTTGGCCTATACTGTATTTTTAAAAAGTGGAAAGTGTGGTCATGAGTGAAAAGGGAGAAAGCTTTCGTTTGTCTTAGAATAAAATAGTGAGTAATAAAACAAACAAAAAACAACAACAACAACAACAACGAAAAGGTCTATATGGGGCTCAAACCAACAAACCGTACTCACCTACGGGTTGTGTTAACTAACTGGATTGAGGACGAAAGTCAGCGAACAAACAACAACAAAAAAACACACACACACACGATATATTTTATCAGATGTGTGTGTGTGTTGTGTCTTTCAGCTTGTTGTAAGGGTAAAAAATGACAACGTTTTCCAACCATCCGTGCACGATTTGTCAGCTGACAGAGGAGTATGCGTCCCACGACCAGCTGGTATAACATTGCTCTTAATATCCCCCCCACTTCCCCATTCTCTTTACAGTGTCAAAATGCATATATTCATATTTTGCCGGAAGTGGATATGCACAAGTTCATTGCTTTCTTTTATGTGCGTGTTAGGTACGTTTGTTCTCCATATTATGTTCATGAATTAGTGTAAGTGGGCTAGTGTGTGTGCTGAAAAAAGATCCTATGTAATAATGTCCAAATATATGGGGTTTAAATTGTGATATACGTACGTGCGTATGCATGCACATGATCGAGCGTGTGTGGGGTCGAAAGAAAAAAAGAATTCACACGAGCATGAGCAGAGGATAATGATTTGTTTAAGTCATTAGTCTGCATCATGATACAACTGCGCATGCTTAAGAATCAAAAGTTAATTTCATGTTTTTCCCCGCCCTTCGCTGCTGCTTGGCCACAATCAAAACTTTGAAGTGTTTTTTTTTTTTCGGTGAGGGGTGATGGAGTGTGGAAAGAGAAGGGGAGATAGGGGGGGGGGGGGGGGGGGGGGGGGGAGGGGAGGGGGGAGGAGTGGTCGAGGAGTGGAATCAGAATCCAGAGGACTCTCCCACTTTACTGAAGGCAAAGCAGAGGTCCTATCTCTGGGTACAAGGAGTTGAAGGTAGAAGGAGGGGGGGGGGGGGGGGGGGGGGGGGGGGGGGGGGGGGGGGGGGGGGGGGGGGGGCGAAAAAGAAGAGCTGGTGGATCACTCCCACTTTCGCTTTGCACATTGAAGTTGTCACCCGTACATTGCCGACATTGACTCATCATACAGTAGGAAGAGACTCTTGGGACAGCTTGACAGCAGAAAGTCTTGAGAGAGAAAAAAGAACCCTCAGACAAGTGTTTCGGCTCTGAACTTCTTACACCGTAAGGGGGCCGGGCAGCACTCAGGTCATGACTCCCAGATGCCTTTCTACTGCGGCCTCCCCCCTTTTTTCCCTGGTGCTGCCATATTACACATTTTACAAGATATTGTCACGTCCACACACACACACACACACACACACACACACACACACCACACACACACACACCTATCTACCTATCTATCTGTCTATCTATCTATCAAATAGGAAGTAGAGAAAACAAGTGCAGGCTATAATTCCTCCCTCATTAAAACAATGATTTAGCTACGATTTAAATTAGATAAAAGGAGGGTTGCAGGGGAAAGGGGATGGGTGGAAGGGGAAGGGTGTAAAATGAAATAGGAGGGCATTAACGTCAGGCTACCCATTACCTGCTTCCAAGCAGTTCATTGCCTCATATGCACAGTGTCGTCTGTTTATCTGTTTGTCTCGCTGTGTGACCCCCCCCCCCCCCCCTCTCTCTCTCTCTCTCTCTCTCTCTCTCTCTCTCTCTCTCTCTCTCTCTCTCTCTCTCTCTCTCTCTCTCTCTCCTCTCTCTCTCTCTCTCTCTGTAAACAGCAAGAGAAGACGTGTCTATGACTATTTGATGAGAAGCTTCATTTTGAATAAGCCACGCCCAGTTGAGCAGACTGTGGATGAGTGACACATGGCGTATATCTAAGTATGGAGACTTTGCAGCTTCAAAAGTTCATATACTATTCCATAAATGATCCGAAGCTTTTTTCTTTTCTTCTTCTTTTTTCTTGTTGTTGTTGTTGTTGTTGTTGTTGTTGTCAGCGATAAACTCTGTGAGTAGCAAAGCCTTGTATCATCATTAAATAATCTGTCACCCATGGTGTGACCCCCTTTTTTTTTATTCTTCTATGACAAATTTGACAACGTTGGAGAGGATCCTTTTGAAACTGATTAAGACAATGCTGCTGAGACACTTTTCAAACAACGACCATGTCACAGAGGATTAGACAATGGCTGGCACTGAAAATTTCAGATCTGGTAAGAGTTCTTGGCAAAATGAAACTGCAGGATTAATGCTGAAACATGCGAAGGCAAAGTAATAAACCTTGTTGTTGTCTTATTCTATACTTATTTTAAAGTAACACAGTTTTCATCGAGTAGACCAAATCTACAGGCCTACTAAATCCCACTTTTGAAAAAAAGAAGATGTAAATAATCCCGATAGTTATTGCAGTGTAGTACCATCAGCAAGGTATCATCATGTGTACAGACATAGTGGCTGGCAGAATGGGCAGAGAAAAAAAAAAAAGATAATAGAAAAACAGGCTGGTTTCAGATCTGTTTACACTACCGTAATTGATATTTTCATGCTTTACACTTTGGCAGAAAAATAATCATTGCGAAAAATTAAACTGCATGTCGCTTTTGTTGAGTGTAGAAAGAGCATTTGGCTCTGTAAATCGAAATATTTTACGGAATGTTCTTCGTGTTTTCTAGATAAGAATTGGACTAGGAATATTTTCATTTTTCTACGTGTCGTAAAACAAGGATGTCTTCTGAGCCCACACATATTTTCATTTTTTTTTAATTAGATGATTTTAGAGTTGGAATACCCAGGAAAAGAAACCATGGAATACATATTGCATCAGGATCTGTCAAGTATTCTACTGCTTTTCGACAGATGTCAGTCTGGCTTAAGAAAAAATCACTTAAATGCATTGAAAGAAAAAGCTGATCAGCTGTACCTGTCAGTAACCTTCATAAAACAAATACTGCAGGTTTTCGCAATGGAGGGTCTTTGTCTTGGCACGAAAGATGATTTTATGGCAATGCAGAATTGAAGGCTGTTACCACTTACAAATGTTCAGAAATTCTATCCACAAATAAGTTGATTTCGATCAGTGCGTTGAATAAATAATGCTTGAGAGAAAAGGAAGGTGTCATAGAAATCCTAAGAATACTGCGAAGGTAGAACTGAAGTGATTGATCTATGTTTGTTTTGGAAATTGTCAGACACCCAAATCGAACCAATGCTGACATGCATGCTAAGCTTACTGCAATATGGGGTCTCTTCAAGTAACAAAGAGACAAAGCACGTTAACACTTTAGCCATGAAACCTGATTTGGGTGGGGGTGCGTGGGGGGTGGGGTCTCATTCCTGCAGAGGCTCCTCAGTGAAATTGACTGGTATCCGTTATTTTCAAGAACACATGTTAGACTAGTAAGATTATGGTTGAAGCTTCTGAGAGTTCCTCGATGAAGACTTTGCAGATGATCATACAGAATGATGTTGCAGGGGACGGAACATGACAGAGAACACTGGGCTTCCAGAGCTAAAACAGGGCCATTAGAAAATGGGTCTGGCATTGTGTGGCTGTCTCAATGGTAGGACACCAACAGAGCTTCATTTCATAATATACAATCGTTTGTTTTAAACAGAAATGGCACTCTGATGTGGATTGTAAGGAAAAAAATACATGAGGGTCTGCTCAGGCAAAAAAAAAAAAAAAAAAAAAAAAAAAAAAAAAAAAATATATATATATATATATACAGTGTGTGTGTGTGTGTGTGTGTGTGTGTGTGTGTGTGTGTGTGTAAACGATTGCAAATAAACTGCACGGTACTCATTTTGCAAAATATGGGGGTGAGGACCTTTGAATTTGTTACTAACAGGAGGCACTACACCGGGGTATTATTAACTGGATTGTCTCGCAAATTGGGTAGCTATGCTGTAAAATATGTTATTTTTCAAAGCGAATTTTTACGGTATGTGATAGTATAATATGATGTTTTCCACACGGCATAACTGAAGAGCAGGACCTCTCTAGTACATTGCCATCAGACGACGGATTCATTGCTCGGACAGTAGCAAAAACGTATGACAGAAACTTTAGAGTATGAGACAGAGAGAGAGAAACATTTCAATCATTGTAGAAGCCAACGTGTACATAAAGAAAAGACAGTGTGTCTCACCTGCTTCAGAGGGCTGAGCTGTCCCCTTCGTTTAGTCATTTTCCCCGGTGTGTATGGCACACAATTTGTCACTTAGCTTTCAAATACTGCAATCATTTTCTTCTCCATAGGTGACAATTTGTCTTTTTATTTAGTAAATAAATGATTTATTATAACAAGGACTGTTTCGTTGTCACCCTTCACCCGCTTGTCACAAGACCAGTTTGGGTATAACAATATATTGCAAGATGACAAAGTGTTGAAGTGTCAAAGTCTCTCTCTCTCTCTCTCTCTCTCTCTCTCTCTCTCTCTCTCTCTCTCTCTCTCACACTTTTGAGACCATTAGTAAAACGTTTATTACTTCTGATACCACGGACGGAGAGCATCCATAATTGATATTAATGTAACCTTCTCCTAAAGCTGTTTGAAACATCTTTTTAGTATTGTGTACGGCAGCTGTTTGAAACGTTTTTAGATTTTCATATACAGTATCACAGCTTGGGAAGCAGTTATGCCTTAAAAGTACATTGTGATCCAGACCTTAATTTGAAACATCAACAAAACTTTTCTTTTTCTTTTTCTTTTTTTTTTTTTTCCTCGTAGCAAACACTAAAGTAAACAAACACTAAACTTTTTTGTTCTCGTGCTATCGTCTCACTTCTGAAAAAAGTTTGCTTTTATGAGTGAACGATGATTGTCTGGTCTTCTGATTCTTAAACAAATTCAGCATTTTTTTTTTCAAAATCATCGATGAATATGTTTTAACAGTTTTTCAAATCCAACAAATATTATCTGACTTTTGTAATGGATATGCAGGAGTGGAAATATGTACAAAAACTGAGGAACAGTGTCTCTGAACATTGAATACAAAGTGTAAACATTTTTCCCTTTTATGTCGAGTATTTTGGGGTTCTTAGGATATCAACGAATTAATCTCGATTAGTATAACCACAGCTCTCTTTTGGGAATTATTATCTTTCTGTTGAGTGTGTGTGTGTGTGTGTGTGTGTGTGTGTGTGTGTGTGTGTGTGTGTGTGAGAGAGAGAGAGAGAGAGAGAGAGAGAGAGAGAGAGAGAGAGAGAGAGAGAGAGAGAGACAGACAGACAGACAGACAGACAGACAGAGAGAGAGAGAGAGAGAGAGAGAGAGAGAGAGAGAGTAACTTTTTGCAACAAGGTAAATTGACCCCAGGATTACACAATGATAAAGGGTTTTAAGGCCCGAAACGTTTCGTTGATCTTTTCCTTGGATTACCCTTTTCCTCCCTGGATTTTTTTTTTCATTTAACTTTTTGCAGTTTTACTTCATGCAGTTTTTGCTTAACGTATGATAAATCAGAGAGAGAGAGAGAGAGAGAGAGAGAGAGAGAGAGAGAGAAGAGAGAGAGAGAGAGAGAGAGAGAGAGAGAGAGAGAGAGAGAGAGAGAGAGAGAGAGAGAGAGAGAGAGAGAGAGAGAGAGAAACTTTTTTGCAATTTTGCTTCGTGCAGTTTTGCTTTACGTGTGATAACTCAAGTGCTGGTGGCTTAATTTCGTGTTCTCCAGAAACAAAAGCAGCCTGAAACGTTATGCTCAAAATTCCAACACTGAAGCATTATGTTTACAGGTATGTTCATGTTAACTGTCTAATGTTTCAGCCTACCTGTCCGCCTGTCTGCACAGCGTGGTGTGCCCTTTGTCCCCCCCCCCCCCCCCCCCCCCCCCCCCCCCCCGCCCCTGGCCTGCCTCATAGATCAGCCACGGGTCGACAGGTCTGTCTGACAGGACTTGGGGCCATCTCACCACCAGGCGTCCTGTGCCTGATCGAACGTGGCTCCGTGGTGGAGAGGTCAGAACGGTTCGACGAGCGAATTCCACGTCAGCTGCATCAGTTAACCGTGTCACTCAACCGCATCCCATGCCCTTCCCTTCCTCCCTCCCCCCCCCCCCCTCCCTCTCTCTCTCTCTCTCTCTCTTGTCATTCTCCTCCCCATCCTCCTCTCTCTCTCTCTCTCTCTCTCTCTCTCTCTCTCCTCTCTCTCACTCCTTGTTTTAGTCTCTCCTCCTCCTCCTCCCCATCCCTTCTCTCTCTCTCTCTCTCTCTCTCTCTCCTCTCTCTCTCTCTCTCTCTCTCTCTCTCTCTCTCTCATCTCCTGTCTCTCTCTAATCTCCTCATCCCTCTCTCTCTAATACCTGTCTCTCTCTCTCTCTCTCTCTCTCATCACCTCTCTCTCTCTCTCTCATATCTCCTCCTCTTCTCATCTCTCTCATCTCTCCCTCCCCTCCCTCCCCCTCTCTCTCTCTCTCTCTCTGCAAAATATTCAACAAGAACACCATCAAACTATCATATTCATGCATGCCTAACCTTAAAAATATAATTGATTCATCCAACAAAATGAAAAGCAACACAGCAAAGAAGGGTGAAAGGAAATCCTGCAATTGTACTACAAAAGAACAGTGTCCCTTAAGCACACAATGCCTCTATAACAACATTGTATACCAAGCCACTGTGACATCAGAAATGAAAAAGAAACATACATAGGGATCACTGAAAATCACTTCAAAACCAGATATGCAAACCATAAACAGTCATTCAACAAAGTAAAATACAAAAACCAAACAGAACTGAGCAAATATATTTGGAGACTTAAAGACAAAAAAATAAACTATATAACATATCCTGGAAAATCATAAAAAGGGCATCACCATACAATAACATTTCAAAAAGATGCAACCTATGTTCAACAGAAAAATGGTTAATACTATGCAAACCATACTTAGCAACCCTAAATACTAAAGTAGAAATAGTAAACAACTGCAGGCACAAATGGAAATCGTTGTCAGCAGCAAACGCACCCTGAACTGTAAACAACCTGAAAACCGAACAACACGTGCAGCCAATCCGCACGTGCAAACAGTGACATTAGGCCATATAACACGGCAGTAGGCGACCCAACACCATCCTGAGGAGAGCCAGCGCTCGAAACAGATCTGTTGATGATTTGTCTTCGTTCACTTTACCATTCAGCCTTCACTCACTGTACCATTCAGTCTTCATTCACTGTACCATTCAGTCTTCACTCACTTTACCATTCAGTCTTCGTTCACTGTACCATTTAGTCTTCACTCACTGTACCATTCAGTCTTCGTTCACTGTACCATTTAGTCTTCACTCACTTTACCATTCAGTCTTACTCACTTTACCATTCAGTTTTCGTTCATTTTACCATTCAGCCTTCACTCATTTTTACCATTCAGTCTTACTCGATTTACCATTCAGTCTTCACTCACTTACCGTTCAGTCTTCCTTTCACTTTACCATTCAGTCTTCGTTCCCTTTACCATTCAGTCTTCACTCGCTTTACCATTCAGTCTTCCCTTCACTCACTGTACCATTCAGTCTTCACTCACTTTACCATTCAGTCTTCACTCACTGTACCATTCAGTCTTCACTCACTTTACCATTCAGTCTTCGTTCACTGTACCATTCAGTCTTCACTGACTTTACCATTCAGTCTTCACTCACTATACCATTCAGTCTTCGTTCACTGTAACATTCAGTCCTCACTCACTTTACCATTAAGTCTTACTCACTTTACCATTCAGTTTTCGTTCACTTTACTGCTCAGTCTTCACTCACTTTACCATTCAGTCTTCGTTCATTTTACCATTCAGTCTTCGTTCATTTTTACCATTCAGTCTTCGTGCACTTTACCTTTTAGTCTTCCCTCACTTTACCATTCAGTCTTCACTCACTTTACCATTCAGTCTTCACTCACTTTACCATTCAGTCTTCATTTATTTTACCATTCAGTCTTTCGTTCATTTTACCATTCAGTCTGTGTTCATTTTGCCATCCAGTCCGTGTTCAGTTAGCCCTTCAGTCTTTGTTCATTTTACCATTCGGTCTTTGTTCAGTTAGCCCTTCAGTCTGTGTTCATTTTGCCAAACAAAATCTTTATTCGTGTTGCCATTCCCTCTCTGAGACAGCGGTACCCGTACACCCCATACCTGTTCTGGAACTACCGCCTGACGTAAACTCTGACACATTGTCAG
>JADBJO010000779.1:82500-95000 GCA_016801955.1 Conus betulinus | reverse complement strand
ACCGGCACTAACCATTGTGAATTGATCTGAAAAAAAAAAAAAACAGCAACAACAACAGGAAAAAAAAAACAACAGGAAAAAAAAAACAAAAGGAAAAAAAAAAAAACATTACTTTCTAAGTGAGGTGACTGCAGGTGGAATTTGAAACAAATTTAAGAAAGAAACAAAAAAACAAACAAAACAAAAAACAAACAAACAACAAAAAAGAAATGTCATTCTGCCGGACAAGGGAGACAATCCACGACGCGTTTTGATCATTCTGAATAATTCCAATTGCAGGAGATAAGTGATCGCTCTTCTTCAGGTTCATCGTCCTGAATGTTGTTTTATCTCGCCTGAAGAAGGCCACAGGGGTCGAAACGCGTCGTGTTTTGCCTTGTAATTTGTTTGTCCTTCTGGCCGGCGGAATTCTACAAAATTTTCTTTTACATTGGGAAAAAAAGAAAGAAGGAAAAAAAATCAAGACACATTCTTTGCTACTAGGTAGAATACAAGTATACATTTATCCAGTATAATCATCCTAGAACTTAGTATACACAGAACACGGTAGGCATATGTAAATGAAGCATAAAACTCACAGAGATCATCTGCCTATAACACGAACTCGCCCACGCTCATGAACGCAACCTATGTGGTGCAAATAGCGAGATTTGCACAGATCGCAAAGCCAAATGATCACCCTGACAACCAAGACAGAGTGAAACGCTGAATAGTCCACAGGTTTGGAAAACGTCGGAAACGAGAAAGAAAGAAAATCCCAATGTACATAGCATCAGATGAAATAATCAATGAATTCTTCCATTTACAAACCGTTAAGAGGTATACTGACCCATATGGAGGAAAATTTTACAGAGATGCTGATGATGAATATGAGATGAGAGAGAGAGAGAGAGAGAGAGAGAGAGAGAGAGAGAGAGAGAGAGAGAGAGAGAGAGAGAGAGAGAGAGAGAGAGAGAATATTAATCTCGAACACCCAAGATCATACTTAGAGACTCTCAAACACCCGAAATGTTTCAAAATGCTTATTCTTCCTTCTTTGTGTTCAACAACACATTGTTCAGTATTGATATAGGACACAAAACAATTAACTTGTTAATCATCAGGAAGGTATTGTCTGTTTGAGAAGTAAGGACACAAGTCGAGGAAATCAAGAGAAAAAAAACTGGTCTATTCTGACTCCCATGGAATAAATACACTCTACAGAAGGATGAGGCAAATGGTGGGGGAGGGGGGGGGGGGGGGGGGGGGGGGGGGGGGGGGGAGAGGACAGGGGGTCACTGGTCTGTTCTGACTCCCACGTGATAAATACATACCACAGGAGAGGCATGCCAATTGTGTTTCAACGATTCAAGTCTAATGTCTGACTTGATTGGCCGTAAGTTATCAATGTTCTTAGTCTGACTTGATTCGCCGTAGGTTATTTCTTCTTATAGTTGTCTTATTTATCATAGGCGATTCATTTTCATAGTTGACTTGATACTCCATAAGTTATTCATTCCCATAGACTGTCTCAGAAATACGCTGCAAGACGTACTTATGTCCGGTCTTAGTACTATGTTACACACACACACACACACACACACACACACACACACACACACACACACACACACACACACACACACACACACACACACACACACACACACATATACATGCACGCACGCACGCGCGAGCGCGCGCACACACACACACACACACACACACACACACACACACACACACACACACACACACACACAACACACACGCACGCGCACGCACGCACACACGCACGCACGCACGCACACACACACACACATACACACACGTGCGCACATACATTGATGATCAGATTTCAGTCTGCATTTATACACACAAATATGTAACCCCACTGATCCTGGAGAGGGTCATTGCCATGCTTGAGATTCATCCTCTGGGTCAGTCTATCAGAGGCCGGCACAATGGCGGCCATCTTGTGCCATTCAAACCTTCTACCATAACACAGTGATGTCACATTATCATATGGCGGCCATCTTGTGCCACTGAAACCTTGAACCATAACATAGTGATGTCACATATCATATGGCGGCCATCTTTTGCCATTCAAACCTTGTTCCATAACATAGTGATGTTACATTATCATATGGCGGCCATCTTTTGCCATTCAACCTTGTACCATAACATAGTGATGTCACATATCATATGGCGGCCATCTTGTGCCACTGAAACCTTGAACCATAACATAATGATGTTACATTATCATATGGCGGCCATCTTTTGCCATTCAAACCTTGTTCCATAACATAGTGATGTCACATATCATATGGCGGCCATCTTGTGCCACTGAAACCTTGAACCATAACATAATGATGTTACATTATCATATGGTGGCCACCTTGTGCCATTGACACCATCTACCATAACATAGTGATGTCATATTTATCATAGTACCTCAAAGTCAGGCGTCACTTAGACTACAGTGATGTTACATTGTTACAGTGCTTTACGATCAGACCTCACTTACACTACAGTGATGTTAAATCGTCACGGTATTTTACAGAAATACATCCCTTAAACCATCGTTTATCACGGCATTTTACGGAGATACGTCATGTATTCCATTATGATGTCACAATTCCAAATAACAGACTCAAAAGCCAGTGACTTCCTAGAGAAACCAGCGAAAACAGTGTCAGAAAAGAGAGAGGGGGAAAAACCCACCACCGAAAGACAAGTCTTAAACAAAAAGCAGAAAGCAGGAGAGAACAGACGGGTAGACTTTTGAGTGGTCTAAGCACGTCGACAAGACACATCCTCCTATCGGTGATTCAAGTCGGAATTCCCTCCAGGGTGTGTCTCTCCATCAAGTGACTGGACGTATGCATACACACACAAGGGAGAAACTAGTGCAGGCTATGGTTGATAAATAAATGTGACCTTCCCTTCAACGTGAGGTAAGGTAATGTTGCTTAAAGCCCAGCCGATCGCAAAGGGCCATATCAGGGCTGGCACCAAGTTAGAATCAACTCACAAGTCTCATTAAAAAAAACAAACAAACAAACAAACAACCCCCCCCCCCCCCCAAAAAAAAAAAAAAAAAAAAAAAAAAAAAAAAACAAACAAAAAAACACCCAAAGAAAAAACTTTCACACAATTCTGTAAAATACATCTTCTAAAAGCACACCAGAAACTTCGTTGAAAAAATTTTTGCGTAAAAGCCTAGATCAGATGAAAAATGTTCATCTCTTTCAGAAACTCAAAGTTCACATCTCTAAACAGGGTTTTCATGGACTCTGCTATAAAGTGTTTATGTCTCACATCGTGCAAATCCCAACAATCTAAAAGAATATGTTTCATTGTGAGTGGCACATGGCATGGAATGCACCATGGAGCTTCTTCACCCTTTTAAAAAATACGAATCAAGGAGAAACTATGACAATGGTTGGCAATGGATGTGACCCTTCTGCATGACATGAAGAACCTATGACATGATTGACACAATGAATGTGACCCTCCTCCACAATATGAAGAAACTATGACAACAATTAAACGACGAAAGAATGTGACCTTTCCGTCTCAGTGTGAAGAAACCATGACAGTTATTGACAAAATGAATGTGGCCCTCCGTTACAACATGAAGAAACTATGACAATGATTGACAAAATGAATGTGACCCTTCTCCATAGCATGAAGAAACTATGACAATGATTGACAAAATGAATGCCACCCTTCTCCAGAACACAGACAAACACTAACGACTGACAAAAATAATGGGATCATTCCCAGCAACAATGGACAGACTATGCCAGTGATGGACAAAATAAACTGGACCCTTCTCTACACCATGGAGAAACTATGACAACGATTGACATAGTGCATAGAAGTCTTCTGCTCTCCAAGGAGACACCATGACAGTGATTGACACAGTGAACAGAAGCCTTCTACACACCACGGAGAAACTATGACAGTGATTGACACAGTGAATAGAAGCCTTCCCTACACCATGGAGAAACTATGACAGTGATTGACACAGTGATAGAAGCCTTCTCTACACCATGGAGAAACTATGACAGTGATTGACACAGTGAATAGAAGCCTTCCCTACACCACGGAAACTATGACAGTGATTGACACAGTGAATAGAAGCCCTCTGTACACCATGGAGAAACTATGACAGTGATTGACACAGTGAATAGAAGCCTTCTCTACACCATGGAGAAACAACGACAGCGCTTGCCACAGTGAACAGAAGCCTTATGCACACCATGGAGAACTATGACAGTGATTGACACAGTGAATAGAAGCCTTCTCTCTACACCATGGAGAAACAACGATAGCGCTTGCCACAGTGAACAGAAGCCTTATGCACACCATGGAGACACGACACACAAACAGCGACTGACGGGCATTTCCAGATCCCCCACTTCTTCCACAAACCTGTCTAGGCGCCACAAGGGAACGTGCAGCTGACCAGTGTCTTCGTCCGCCGTGAGCAGAGAACAACAGTCCCGATCAGCGACCTCTCTCCCGATCTGCAGACGACCGAATCCTCTCCCCAGCCTGAGAGAGGCGGTCTTTTAAAGCAGACCGCGTCTGGAACAAGGCGATGCCGGGCTACCCGACACCCGCCACTTGGGGTTGGTGTAACCCGTTCAGGAACCCCACGACACCCAGCAATTTGGAGGTCGACGGTAGGTGAGTAGAAAGGGGAATGGGGTTGGGAAGGGGGTTGGGGTGGGGTGGGTGGGGTGTGTAGTGAAAACAGCGTGACACACGGTCAGCAGCACGGCGGTGTGGGAGGAGGATGGGGGGGGGGGGGGGGGGGGGGGGGGGGGGGGGGAGGGTGACGATAGTGAGTGAAAGACAGCGGTGGGGGGTAGATGACATCTGATGTAGACCAATTAGGACTCGTTAAAGAACAACTCCCAGCTGTGACGTCTGTGCAGATGACCAGTGGTCTGTGCTCAATGACAGGGAGGTCAGTTTTCACCAGCCCAGCCATGGTCACTCCGTCGGGGGGTAAAGCAAACAGTTCCGTGGACAGAGGGGGAAAGAGGTGGCTACACCAATTTTACATTTCTTAGGTTTGAAGTTCGATCCTTCCAGCGCCTTCTGATTTATGGTGTGTGAAATTTTTGTGGACGCGCTTTTTTTTTTTTTTTTTTTTAACCAAGACCTCTTCTTTTCAGCCCAGCCGTAAACCGTTGAACGACAAACACTTGCCCGAGTTAAAAATATGTCATAGTTGAGATAGAGGAGGAACCAGCTCGACAACAGACTGTCTCAAAACTACATTTCTACAGAACATTGAAAGAGACCGGAGGGTTACGGAGGTCCAGAATACAATGAACACACGCATTAAGAGGCAAAGTCACTTAGTTCATACCCAGCACAAAACAGTTAAGACAAATCTCATGCTCACTGCGATCTAGGCAGTAGTTTTTGGTGTTTTATTTATTTATTTATTTATTTATTTATTCATTTATTTATTCATTTATTCATCGGTGTATCTCTTTCGTTGTCTGTTGTTTCTGACATCTGACGAAAACGTATTTGTTGAAAATTTGCTGGTCTGAATATATCTGTATTCTTCATATATTTTTACTCAACCGCTTTTCGATCTTGTCGAAAAACATTCTGTACATCATCATACCTTTATCGATGACTAGTTAGACGAAGAAATTACTGTTTGCGATCTTTATTCTTCTACTGAGACACGTTCAACACAGCATTGCTAATACCCAAATGCAGATGAATCATAAGAAAATTGGTGTTAAACAATTTCAAAACCGAAGCTACTATCATTTCTTCAGAAAGAAGTATACTGTCTTTCTCATCCACTCCGATCATATTCGGAATATATTCATGATAGCTCATGCTCATGGAAGAGACTAAATCCTCCGTGGAATCTTTCTTGTATTCGGTTCTGTCTGGAACAATTTATATCTCGGTCTTCGTCACAGTCTTCGATTTGATCTTCTTTAAATAACTAAAAGCTAGCTTTAAATGCATGTTTCTGAAACTCCCTACTGACACCATACATCCTGTTTTGCAGTCAGTTATGGAGCATCTTGGACACAAGATTGAGCGCGTGCTTTCATGTGTATGTGTGCGTGCGTGTGTGTGTATGTGTGCGTGCGTGCGTGCGTGCGTGTGTGTGTGTGTGTGTGTGTGTGTGTGTGTGTGTGTGTGTGTGTGTGTGTGTGTGTGTGTGTGTGTGCGTGCGTGTGTGCGCGCGCGCGTGCCGTGCGTTTATAGATGAGTACTTTGAAATGTATGTGAATGTGGATCCGCACTACAGACCTTCACTTTTTTTCACTATTATGTGTGTCAGTTTATAACACGTTTATTTGTCTCGGGAAGGAAAGCGCACAACGAATGTTCATTATTATCATTTGTCTGTCATTATTATAGCTATTATTATCATGTTTTAGATATGATGACGTTGCACCTTGTTATATGCGTGCACTTGTACTTCGCCTATAATCATGCTGGTAATAATCAAACACGGAACGGAACTGGTAAAAAAGTTTTGGTATAGTTAGATGCTTATGCTAAGTCTAGTAACTCTTAGCATTGCTTCAATGCGCTGAGTGTGCGCACTCACATCTATGTGGTGTGTGTATGTGTGTGTGTGTGTGTGTGTGTGTGTGTGTGTGTGTGTGTGTGTGTGTGTGTGAGAGAGAGAGAGAGAGAGAGAGAGAGAGAGAGAGAGAGAGAGAGAGAGAGAGAGAGAGCTTGCTTGCTAGCATGCACTGTCCGTGCGCGCGCGCGCGCGCGCGCGCGTGCGTGCGTGCGTGTGTGTGTGTGTGTGTGTGTGTGTGTGTGTGTGTGTGTGTGTGTGTGTGTGTGTGTGTTAGTGCGTGGTTGTGTGCGTTTACAGGCCTGTGGACGGGCGTGCACGTGTGTGTGAGCATGCCATGACAGTGTGTGCGTTTAACAGATGCTTTAATTGTATCTCTGAGCGTAGCAATCTCTCTCTCTCTCTCTCTCTCTCTCTCTCTCTCTCTCTCTCTCTCTCTCTCTCTCTCTCTCACAAGACAGCGTGCTGACGGCTATCAGAAAGTTGTTGACAAGACGGTTAGCTTGGGTTTCAGTCCTCATATAATAGTAACATTGGGAGAGCATTTCTTTTCAATCAAAGACTTCGACATGATTCCATGTTACTGACACTGCCTTTTTGAATAGACCTTTCTCCATAGCATTTTGGCGTCCGTCTGTCTTGAGAGACTATGATGTTGCGCCATGGATCATTTAGTTGTGGAGTTGCAGCGCCTGCTGTGGGGAGAACCCGATCTTCGAGCCGCAGACTCTGTTGCAGTTGCTGCAGGTGAAGTCTCAGTCATGAGTGTCTGTGGATGCCGATGTAATTCTTTGCCGTCTGCGACACCTTCGTTCTTTCCTCTGGGCCTCTCTCCTCTGCTCTGCTTATTTGATGCCAGCCTTGATGGTGGACCGCCAGCTGATCTGGCCTGAAGCTGCTGTCTCCAGGTTTGCTGGGTCGAGGTTGCCTGTCCTCGGGTCTCGCTAGCATACATTCTTGTAGCGTAGGTCGGGCCGTCCTGTGGGTCTGGAGCCTGTAGCCAGCTCACACTACTGCATATCCTTTGGAATGCGGGCTTCGTCCATGGCCAAGCCAGCGCAGGCGTTTCTGTGTCAGCATGGCGAACATGCTAGGCATCCCTGCTTGGATCAGGACGTCCTTGTTGGTGGTGCAGTCCTGCCAAGTGATGCCCAGGAGTCTTCTGAGGCAGCACAGGTGGAAGGCGTTCAGTCTGTGTTCCTGTCGGGAGTACATGGTCCATGCTTCGCATCCGCATAGAAGAGTGCCCAGCAAGCAGGTTCGTTACACTTTCATCTTGGTGTTTGATGTTATATAGCATGGTGTTGTCCTAGACTCTCTTCGCTAGACGGGCCATCGCTGTTGCTGCCTTACCGATCCGCACGTTCAGCTCAGCGTCCAAAGAGAGGTTGCTGGAGATAGTGCAGCCCAGGAAAGTAAAGTGTTGACCACTTCAAAGGTGTGATCGCCGATGGGAGATGCGGGGGGTGGGGATGGGTTGGGGGTTACTACTGACGTCTTGGCCCATGATGTTTGTCTTCTCTAGGCTGATTGTAAGGCCGTATTTAGTGCAGGCATCAGCGAAGCAGGTGATGAGCCGTTGTAACGCTTTCTGGGTGTGGGCAGTGAGGGCGGCGTCATCTGCGAAGAGCATCTCCCTGATGAGGACTCTCGACACCTCGTCTTTGCTTAAATGCGTGCAAGGTTGAAGAGGTTTCTGTCACTCCTAGTGTGGAGGAAGATGCCGTCTTTAGACTGTCGGAAGGTGCAGCAGCAGGGAGAAGATGCCGAAGAGTGTCACAGCGTGCACGCACCCTTGTTTGACACCCCTCTTGATTAGGAAGGGGTCAGAAGATGAACCGTTGTACTGGACAGCGCCATTCATGTTTTCAAGGGAGGACATGATCATCTTCTGGAACTTAAGGGTGGGGGGGGGGGGGGGGGGGGGGGGGGGGGGGGGGGGGGGGGGGGGGGGGGGGGGGGGGTTAAGGGGGCATCCAATCCGGTGAAGCAGGGTGAAGAGGCCAGACCTACAGACCAAGTCGAATGCCTTGCTCAGGTCGATGAAGGCGATGAACAAGGGTCGTCTCTGCTCGTGACACTTTTCTTGCAGCTGCCTCAAGGAGAAGATCATGTCAATCGTCGACCTTGCAGCTCTGAAGCCGCACTGTGCCTCTGGGTACACTCGTTCGGCGAGTAGCTGCAGACTGTTGAGGACGACGACGCGGGCGAAAGCTTTGTCGACAATGCTGAAGAGGGATATTCCACGAAGGAATCGCTACGGTCCCCTTTGTTCTGGTAGGTTATGATGTTGTTTGCATCGCACGTATCCTAGGGTATGGTCCCTTCTTCTCAACACAGCAGCAGAAGCTCATGGAGGTGATTGAGGAGATAACTGTCCTTGCTGGTTTTGACGACTTCTGGCGGAATGCCGTTGCTACCTGGAACTTGACCACAGACTAGGGAGCCCACAGCCTTGCCGAGTTCCTCAATGTGAGTGGGACGTCGAGCTCCTCCATGGTGGGTAGCGGGGGGGGGGGGGGGGGGGTGGGGGGGGGGGGGGGGGGGGGGGGGGGGGGGGGGGGGGGGGGAGGGGGGGGGGGGGGGGGGGGGGGGGGGGGGGGGGGGGAGGGGGGGGGGAGGGGGGTGGGAAGGGGGACCTCCCCCGGGCGGGAGGGGGGCGGGAGGAAGTGGATGTCCCCTCGATGGCTCCCCCCCCCCCCTCGACTCTCCCCCCCCCCCCCCCCCCCCCCCCCCCCCCCCCCCCCCCCCCCCCCCCCCCTCACCCCCCTGCCCCCCCCCCCCCCCCCCCCCCCCCCCCCCCCCCCCCCCGGGAAATTTTAGAGTAACGATCTTGATGGCGCTAGGGCCTAAAGCTTTTTTAATGCCCTCGTACATGGCGTGGATGTTGCCGCAGTCGGCGGAGATCTGGATGCTATGGTACAGGTTCAGCCAGTACTCATTGGCGTACTTACCGGCGGTCTGCTGGGTGTTGTTGCGAGATTTTCGGAGTGCATCCAGTGTCTTTGCAGAAGGTTCTCTCTGGTGATTGAGGAATGCCGCAATGGCAGGCACCATCTCCAAGATTCCTGCTTCGAACCAGTCTTCATTCTTCCTCACTCTCTTCCCAAAGGTATCCGAGGCGGATTGGTAGGTGGGATTGCGGATGTGCTTCCACCGTGATGAAGCGCGGTCTGTCGGGCAGTCCTCTAGGGCCTTGTCAATGGCTCTTGCGAAGTGTTGACGCAGTTGGGGCACTGACATCATGGCTGTGTTGATTCGAGGACGTCCTTGCTGCTGGGAGCAGTGGATTCGCTTGGGCCGGAGACGCACCTTGCTGCCGACCATGGAGTGGTCAGTGTCGCAGTCAGCACTGTGGTAGCTGCAGGTGACGAGCACGTGGCTGAGCGAGGGTCTTCAAGGGTCTTCCTCCATAGACTTCACCAAGGATCGGCCAGTCCTGTCCAACTACAGCACAGGCTGTTTTTACTTCTCTGCTGAGAGCTGTGCTTTGTGACTGAGACCGATTTCGAGACAGACAGCTAGGGCAAAGGCCAACAACTTTGCGTGGTTTATGACGGAGACAGATGTCAGGACAGACAGCAAGGGCAAAGGTCAACGCGGTGACAGCCCTGATATGGCAGTTCGCGGTCGGCTGGGCTAGAAGCAACAATATCTTACCTTAAAGGTAAAGGTTAACACACTATGTGTGCTTTATGACTGAGACAGATGTCTGATGTCTGAAAAGACAGCAAGGGCAAAGGTCAACACTCTTTCCACTACAGGGCCATGCTGGAGAGCAAAGACCTTGGCAAAACCCCAGTGGACCCAAGAGCCATCGGTTGATTTTGATTATGAGTGAAAACAACCTTTTGTTTTCTGCCAAGGGAAGAACCAGTACGTACGGACAGCAAGAATTACCGCCCCGTTTCATTGTTTTCTAATAGGATATGGAAAGCACAAAATAAGTTTTTATTACTAGAAAATATCACAGATCTATGGTGTGAGAAGAAAATCTGGTTTAATGTTTATTTAAGCATTTAAGCATCTAAGTAAAGACGGACGTTTTCGACGCTCCTTCTCACATGGAGCTCAGGGTGTTTACAAATGTAATGCATGCTATTAAAACAAGGATATAGAAACTAAATTTAATGTTCAGTCATGTATTGCACACACACACACACACACACACACACACACACACACACACACAGAGATATGGGAGAGAGAGAGAGAGAGAGAGAGAGAGAGAGAAGAGAGAGGAGAGAGAGAGAGAGAGAGGAGAGAGGAGAGAGAGAGAGAGAGAGAGGAGAGGAGGAGGGGCGAGGAGGAGAGGGAGAGAGAGGAGGGGGAGAGGGATGAGGGAGGAAAGGAGAGAAAAGTGCTAGCGAGAGAGAGAGGGAGAAAGGAAAAAAAAGTGCTATAGCGCTCAGAGAGAGAGAGGGAGAGAGAGAGAGACAAGAGAGAGGACTGAGGAGAGAGAGAGAGAGAGAGAGAGAGAGAGAGAGAGAGAGAGAGAGAGAAGAGAGAGAGAGAGAGAGAGAGAGAGAGAGAGAGAGAGAGAGAGAGAGAGAGGAGTGCTACTGTTTCAGAGAGAGAGAGAGAGGAGAGAGCGCTTCAGTAGCAAGCCCGTTTGTCAAGCTGTCAACATCATCGTGTTTCTCAAAACTTGCTGCGAGGCATCGACAATATCACGGTAGAACTGATCGCCTAGTTTTTCCTTGTTCTTCAGCATTGCAGCCGAAGTCCAGAGGTGAAGCTCAGACTGTTCTGTGGGGGCATACTTTGTCTTGAAAGGCTGCTTTTCCACCTCTTCGATCCCATCCATCTTCTTCTTTCAGTGTGCCACCGTCTCCGTTGAACATTTATCAGTTGGGAGGCTGCTCTTCATTGGAAAAGCAAGAACTGAAACTGAAGAAGAAACATTCTTGACCCAGATGTGTGTGATTTAACTGAAAACACAAGAGTGAACGCAAATGCAATAACTTCTTCTTCGTTCACTCAGACAGGAAACCCCAGAGGCACTGACGAAGGCTGCTGTAAGGCGGAGGCCCTCCAGTGATCCATAAAGCTTTTCCCTCATCGGTGTGTTGGCAGGCCAGGTCTCTGCCCTTAGCTTTTTATGTGTGGGACAGTCCTGCAGGAAGTGTTCCACTGTCATTGGGGCTGTACCGCATGGGCAACTTGAAGGCTGGCCAATGTGGAATTGTGTGTGAACATGTGATGTGTTTCACTCTGTAGTGCCCTGTCCTCAGTCTCACAATGCTCACTTGGTCTGATCTGGGCAGCAGGCAGTACGCATCCCTCTTGTTAAAGTCTGGGTGCTGCTCAAGCCATCTTCTTTTTCGCTTCTCCTTGATAATGCTTTTGATTTCTTCAAAGGCGACTTTCTGCTTCAGTTGCAGCTGCGGTACTCCTTACTTTGACAATCGGTCAGCTTCCTCATTGCCATATCTACTGCAGTGTGAGGGTACCCACTGGATGACGGTGTCCTCATTGGACTGCTGCAGAATGGCCGGGGTAGAGACAAGGAAGATGAGTTGCTCGTTTCGAGGATTTTTAACAGCCTGCGGTACTGATAAAGCATCGGAGGAGATGACGACTTTGGTATGTATGGCCCCTCTTTTCTCATACAGCGTTCTGGCTGATGACTGTAATACTTCTGCCTCGGCCTTGACGTTTGTGAGCTTGCCAGTCGGGATGGTTTGTCGGACGGGAGTTCCATCCATCAGCTTCAGGAAGAATTCCTCCACCTCCGTTTTTGGTAGCCTCTTCTGAAGACCCATGTGTATAATCATGTGTCCGGAACTATTGGGGTATGTTTGCTCTATGCAAGTCAAGGGCTACTGCTTTCCTCCAGTTCTGACTCTGTGCCACTGGTTAGAACGCCAGGAATGGCGACTCTGATTTCTGGGAATTGATATCTGTACCATGATGGTAGTGACCTGTGTGATGG